>CM056947.1:3015248-3241047 GCA_029856935.1 Cyclocarya paliurus
GGTATCATGTATGATCTTTACATGAAATTCAAATTGAGATGGCTGAATTAAAGTACTTATACAACCTGCAAATTCTTAAATTCCTAGATGCACACAAGTTATGTGTATGCGCGCGCGCACAGACAGGCACATATATACGACGTGCGTATGTGGGTCTGAATATATAATGAGGTTTTCTTGTAAACTCAAAGGATTAATGGAATTACGGAAGTAAGCTGATTGTGTGACGTCTTAACATGTTGTCATGTATCCTTTTGTGTACTCAAGGAGCCCACGATACATAGCAACTTTTCAAGTAGGAGGAATATATTTATAACGTTAATTTTCATTGATTAAGCACTATATAAATGCATGACGATCGATGCAGCTGAGAAAATAATTAACATATCGATGATGCAGATAGTGATGAGGCAGTAGTAGTACTAATATTTCGTACACAATACATCATGAGCTTGCTTGGCTCCATCTATCTCATAATTCCTAGCTCTGATCTGCATAAACATATAATTTCCAGCTTTAATTTGTTTATTTGTTGAAAATACAGAAACCTCAGCGGAAATGTCTGCCTAATCTCGCACTTTATGCTTGGTAGCTTTCCTCTAAATCCCAAAATTTGGGGCACTTGAAAAGCACGACGATTGGCCTGCATTAAGGGGCTGGTACGTACTTTTGATGGGCAAATTCACGATAGATAAAATAAATTAACCTACAAAAAAAATATGTTGACCACAAATTAATTAATAAATAAATATAAGAATAATTAATGGAGTGCGATGGAGATCATCCCCAACACGTACGGGATCGAGAATCCTAAGATTACTATGATTTCAACACGATAAGTATATGATAAGTTATTGGTGAAATTTAGGAGATGATGATGGAATATTGGGCCAAGTATCCCACATGCACGTGGAATGCAACATGCTCTTCACGTACTTTAGGCCAATTTATCATTAATCAAGTCTTTTCTTTTCTAGGATTTGCAGCTTCTTGTAATTCCTCATCCCCACGACCGAGCTTGATGATCATATGCAATGTATTAGTCCATAATATATATATATATATATATATATATATATATATATATATATATATTTAAATATATATCCGCATGATGCCGACGTCGATGATCATGTACTTGTACTTCATTCTATACATGTTTTCAAGACAAAGAAATGATATTTGCAGTTTTAAGATGTACAAATCATGCACACTTATTTTGAAAAAATATATATATAAATCTGATATCCACATCAAAAAAATATTTTTTTAATAGTAGAGTCCACGTTTTTCATCTTAAACTGTATCTAGTATTATTCTTCCAAAACAGCCATTTGGCAAGTAGGAAATTTAACACCCACTAAGAAAACTAAATTATTATATAATTACATGAAAAAACCTTGAAATGCTACAAATATCGGATATTAATTAATGTATCAATAAGCGCATATTAATAAAATTAGCATCGCATCTATCTAGCTCTCGCTTCTTAGTAGAGGATTAAATACTTTTAGTAGGGCTTTAGCCTTTAAGTCAATTATAAAGGCTTCACATTTATTTTTATGCTCATGTGTGCTGCAAGATTGACATCTTTTTTTCTAAATTGAACTTTCTTTTTCTATATGGTTAAGCCCAAGTTATATGTATAAATGTATTAAAACTATGAATTTGGTTCATTAAATTGTGTTAATTATACATATATATTTATATAATATGTATTATATATATATATTTATATATTCTAGCTGCAAGCTGATGGTTAGGTATGCCACTATTTGCTACCCATACATACATATACACTTAAATCTTACCATTTTAGTGATGTAGATAGTGTGTTCTATACATCCGCCTAAGATTAGATTAACTTGTATGAAAATTACTAACTATACTTAAGAAAAACTTACAAAAAATTTACTTATTCACGTGTCAGCTATTGATACGTATACTGAAAATTATCAAATTTGAATTTCAAAATAAAATTGACAAAATGAGTATTGTAAGTAAAATTACAAGTATATATATATAACACTACTCAACTCATACATACATACATACATACATATATAATATATAATATATATATATATATATTTATATGAGGTGGATTATAATCCAATGAACGGTGCATGTTAATTAGCTAGTCACAACTCACAACCACGTAATAGTCAATTCGAGATAACCGCCCTAATTAAGGAAATAAATAACAATCAATGATCATAATAATGACAACCAAAATGCAGCTTTGACTTGTAAACCTCAAACACCTCATATAGTATTGGGTGTACCCAATGAAGAAATGCCACCTCATGTGGGTTTAGATATCAAACACTTATTGCGCCTATTAAACAGCACCCTATAACATGAAACTCACATCACATGAATTAATCCCCACACATGCACACTCGGCCTCCCCCAATTTCCCAATCCAATTGCTTGCTTCCAACGTCTCCCCCCAACCGCCCACGTTCCAAGCTCCCCCACATATATGCTCTTGCTGATCTCAGTCTCACACACGCCTATATCTCCCAATCTCCCACCTCTCCCAACCCCCAAAACGTATCACACAGAACTAATACTTGTTTCAATTATTGGTGTTGAAGAATGTTCACAACTTGTGGCGGCCATGACCAAATGTTGCACCATTTCTGCCCTCCTAGGCCATTGGTAATGGATGGATCAGGGTGGAGACCCAACGTTCATGAGCTCGCTCCAAACTGCCCTCGTTGCGCCTCTTCCAACACAAAGTTCTGTTACTACAACAACTACAGCTTGTCGCAGCCTAGGTACTTCTGCAAAGGTTGTCGGAGGTACTGGACCAAAGGCGGTTCCCTAAGGAACGTGCCTGTTGGTGGTGGTTGTCGTAAGAACCGCCGTGCCAAGTCTTCAAGGCTGCCGCAGGGGCAACGGGGTGCTTGGCTAAGTAGTAGTACTTCTCCTGACCATAATGGCAATGACAAATCTGCGGATTCTTGCGACTCTAATGGGGAGGACTCAGCGTCTCATCGAAGCAAAACCAGTGGCGCCGATATTGATCTCGCCGTTGTTTTCGCCAGGTTCGTGAATCAGAACCCGAGCACCGAGCCGGAGTTCAGGACAGTCCCGGAATTGCGGCCTGATGATCATTCCAACGTACTGGCCGACTCTTCGCCAAGTTCTTTAAATTACCTAGGTGACGATGATCAGCAGCACAAGGCAGCGTTCGAGTACCATGAGAAACCCATTAATGGAGGAGAGGCTGATCACATGCTACTCGAAGGATTTCCTCGGGAAGAGAAAGTACTTAATAATGATCAAGTATTCATTGACGACGATGTGAACGCATTTGGGTTGCAGAATTTGTTGGATGATGAAGTGGTGCAAGATGCTTTGTGGTCCGATGATGCTACAGCTAATTTGACAAATTTCAGGTGGTGTGCAGACCAGTCAAGGACGAATCTGATCACCGATGGTACTTGGAGTTCCTTGGATCTCTCAGGTTTCGAGGTTTTCTCAAGACCTTGATCATGCGCAAGCTAGCTGGAACAATCACATTTTTATTTATTAAATTTTTTTCCTACGAATTCTTCTTCTTCTTCTTCTTCAAGATAGATTAATTACACATGATGATGTCCATGGAAGTGTTAATTGTTTGGACGTTTATAATATATACTTTAAATGGAAACATAAAATAAAGGCATATAATCGACTATGATCATGATCTTCTACAGTTCTACTCCAATATATATATATGACGATCGAGCATCTGACTCTTTTTTTTAATTTTTGGTGCATGCGTGCACGAGCTCTATCTCAAGTTATATGATCCCAACCCTCCAAGTATGTGCTAATTAACACGCTGGTGTGATTGAGATTAGGATTAGGATTATCCTGATGGTTATAATTACTTTCTTTTGACAAACTAATTAAGAAACTAGTAATTGGAGAAAAGATGCTAAATAGATAGAAAATTTAAAAAAAAAATTAATTAGTAATAAAATTTGAAATTATTTTATGAAGTCTAAAAGTCGAGTTTAAATAGCTACAAAATAAAATAAACATTACAACTTTTATAAATTTCTACACAATTACTCTCAATTTATCTCATCTAATTATTACAATTTTTTTAAATTTTCACATAAAAAAAAAAAATTCAACTTTTTCAAATTCTAAAAAAAAAATAATATTAAAAAAATATATTCTAATAATATTTTATTCAACTTTTAACTTTAATCTCAATACATCTCATTTGTAAAAACAAACGAGATTTGAAGGTTTTTCAAAAAAAGAAAAATCCAAATTATTGCAAGAAAGTCAAATGCACAAGTAAACAAGAATCTTGTTAAACAAAATTGGTCAAAATCGAATTCAGAATCACTTTCAAAATTTAAAATGAAATATTTCCTAAGAGTCTAAGATGACAAATATTTGAGAGGAAAAAAAGACAACTGATATTGTCCAGATCTATTAATAAGTATTAAGTTCTTTTTGTCATATTTGTACAGATACACCTTCTTAAGATATATAGTTCAGTTGGCCGTTTGTATCAACGGCTAATTTTGCGGTTAATTTATAGAATGTACCGTGATCTAGATATCCTCAAGATGGGGAAGAAGAAAATGCAAGTTTCCTACGAGTAACTTCAATGGTGTAAGCAAATTGTGATGAAAAAGAACCAATCTCTGATCTGTATCACAATTATCAGTACTTTTCAATATTAGTGTACATGAAGCGAATGGACTGACTGGTGATGTTGGCTTCTCTCGATAGCTAGCAGAATTTACAGCTTCTTATTAATTAGCAAGTACTGGAGTATTTGACAAAGCTGCTAGCATATTCTACGATTAAAATAAAAAATATATATAGTTGAAAAGAATGGTCAATATGTGTTGGGATAGATACATGCATGCCCACATCCAGGTTGAAAGTTCAGAGGAGGGGGACTTGTAATTAATGAAGCATATATATATATATATATATATATGTATAGGATCAGGAGCATATATATAAATATATATATATTTATGCATATATGATGCAAAAAATTATAGGAAATAAGATCCGGTCCTAATAAATATATAATATTTTTATGGTTAGTGTCAGAACACTTGCTGGTAAATAAATAAATAAATAATAATGGTATTTTAGTTTGTGCTTGATGAATAATTTAAAATTTAAAAAAATAAAAGACTATTCCAATCCAATAGTTTTAGTTTCCGATTGGATAATAAGATCATGAGGTAGTTTTATATAAAAATTAAAAGTTAAATAAAATATTATTAAAATATTATTTTTTAATATTATTATTATTTAAAAAAATTAAATTATTTATTATATTTTATATAAAAATTTAAAAAAATTATAATAATAAAATAAGATGAAATAAAACTGTTTCTTTATGTAAAGGTGAACTTAATACTGATGATCATGGCTAGTTTGGTGCATGATGACGATGATGATATATATGAATGATCAGGTGGTTCTTAGCTAGGTGGGATAAGTACTTCTTGTTTTAACTAAAATGTCTAATCAAATTTATTGCGATTCGTATATTTTTTTTAATATTATTAAATATTTAATAAATAATATTAAAATAATCTACCAATTAAAAGCAGGAGAAATCAAATGTTTAAATTAAATCTCTAAATTATAATAAGTACCACTACAAGAGAAATAGTTTTTTCAGATAAAAAATTTTGTCTCAAAAAATCACAATTTCATCTCAAAAAAGAATTGGAGATAAAAAAATTTTGCCTCTAATTTGTCTCTAAAAGACTCTCAAAATATTTTTGGAGACAAAATTTTGTTTTCAAAAATTACTTTTAGAGACAAAATTTTGTAGAACCAGTCGAAACTGTTCAAACAGGAAATTTTTTTTAAGACAAAATTATTTCGTCTCAATAAGTTGTTCAAATGGAATATTTTTCCGCTCGAACCGACCCGTCCATTTAAACGGAATAAAATTTTGAATCGACCAAATAACCATATTTGATATTGTTCGAACGAAATGAGTGTGTGTGTTCGAACCAATAAATTTTGTTCGAAAGACTTTTGTTCGAATGCAAATTACGTCCATTCGAACTGTATTTCGCGTTAATCGTTCGAATGGGTTATTAGTTGTTCGAATGGGTATTTGTTTATTTGAATGGATTTAGAAATGGTAATTTACAGTTCGAACTGGTTATTTACCGTTCGAACGGTATGAATCATAGAACAGAATCAAATTAATTAAAAATACCATATTAGTATTATACAAATTACAATTCAACTGTCAATTGTTCAAATGTTTTGAAACTTTACAATAGAAATAACCCTAAAGAAATAAATGACTTTTACAATTATGATAGTGGTGTAGAATTTTGTGACATAATTGACTGCAATTGAAGCATAAATTTTTGTACCTCCATCTCAAGTCTCTTCTGCATATTCTCTTTAATCTTGCAGCAAGATCTGCTACTTGATCTAATCTGATCAGCAACTCTTTTTCCTTGGACCTCAATCGTTCTATCTCAAGTGCTGCTTCCTCCAATTCTTTAGTTTTGTCGTCATTTGATCTGGCTCGAGAATAGGATGATGATGTTGAGGATGGTTTAACGCAACGTCCTAAACCCCTCAAATATCCAGAACGTGATTCAAGAACTTGAGAAAAGATCTGAGCATCGTTGACAGATGATGCATCAGATGGATCCCCAGTAGCTTCCTTGAGAGATATCATCTTGTCCTACAAAAACAAAAATATATTAGTTAGTATAAGTAACAAAAATATAGTCACAATGAAATTAAAGAAACTTAAACTTACATAATTTGTTTCTGCTTTGGGACTGGTCCAAACACCATCACGATCTTTATGTGATTTTGCATACAATTAGGTCAGATCATAGTCAGTAAGACTTTCTTCTTTCTGTAAAAATATATATATATATTATAACTTAAATTAGAAGTATAATATATGTTAATATTTAACAGAGAGTAGAATAACTTACCATTTTGTTAGACAAACGATGAAAAGATCGAGAACCCGCATGATAGTGTATCTTTAGGTTTGATCTATTTGCTTTATTTACAGTACTCCGTTGCTAAAAAAATAAAAAATTATATCTATATGTTTAATACATCTATCATATACTATTAAAAAAACATAACAGCGAAATTACCTGATAAGCATGATCTTCAAACATATCACAAACCTTCTCTCATTCATTTGGTGGCATTGTTTGGAATAGATTTTGGCGCGCTTCTATTGTAGTATTGAACTTCTTATAATGTGCATGGCATCGACTTTTGTACCTCCGAAATGTATTCGACATCAGTTTCCGAATAAAGTCCCACCTCAAAAATTATTCATCGGCCTAAAACATTACAGAATAATTTTACTTATATTAATTGGCTAATTAGAATGATCAACTATAGTTTCCGAAGAAAGTAATTAATTATATGGATAAAGTTGAATAAAATAAACCGAGAAAACAGATGATCATCAAACTGATAATTTCCAGCTAGCTGTTTGTTTAAGAAGAAAATTCTTAAAAAATAGGTAAAAGAAAATGTCAATTTATCATCCTTTTAGAATTATAGAGTAACCCTTTGGTGAAACTTCATACAACGATCGATCGTTGCTTTCTTTCGTCGGATGAGTATTTCAACTTGCCAAATTGGCCATATTTGCAAATTGTGTATACCGCGTACAACGTAATATATATAAGATCACTTCGATCGACTTGCTGCATGCATTAATATTCCACTTGCTTCATAGGATACATGAGTGCCCAATAAGTACTGTCCCATCCCATGCATGATGTCTGCCCATCACATGGCTGTCGTTGCATGCATGCATGCTTCGTGCAGTATCCGCGTGACGATTGATGATGATGCAATATTTTGGTTGGAGTAATCATTTCTCTTGGGTTTGGCAAGTCTTCATGAATTGGTAACGTTTAGGTAGTGAGTATACTTAAGAAGTGTTCAAAATATTTGTGAATGAAAAAATCTACTCAACCTCCTACTATTCACACCACACTCCACACTCAATCTTTTTTTTAATTTTTTTTTTAATTTTTTTTATCAAATATATTTTTATATGAATAGTGAATAAAAAATTATAAATAGTTTTAAAAAAATAAATTCAAAAAAAAATTTTTAAAAATATTAAAAAATATTAAAAAGTGTGGAGTGTGAGGAAGTTGTGTAGCAAAACTCTTTGTGAATAGTAGAAAAAAATTAAAAAAAAAAGTGAAGTGTTGAGTGTGGTGAATAGTAAGAGGTTGGGAAGATTATTTCATTGTAAAATGTTCGTAACGGACTGCTTGTAGTCCAAAATCCCAATGCAGTGTCAGCCTTCAGGTGGGGCCCAGCCATCGATGCAGGAATTGCATCAGTGCAATGGAAGAAAGTAGCATGTGTGTGGGCCCACACTGAGTTCACATTTGAACTCTACTGAAAATGGCTCGAACTGTGCGTTTGGACGTTGAACTCATTCTAAAAGTAGAAGCAACTCAGCTAGAACCAAACGCTGCCTAATCTCATGGATCTTCATTTATTTACCTTTTGATTAAATCACAAAAAATTACATAAAAATAAATTTACAAATTGAGGTAATTTGATATTAATATATGGTACATTCCACCAAATTCTTGGTTAGCCTAAACTAAATTAAGGAAATGATCATTAATGATATTTCAATGTATTAATGCGTTCTTATGGTATTTTGACAAATATCTTTTTTTTTTTAAAATACCTGCAACCTCCCCTGGTAATTAATTTCAAGCAAATCGGATCAAGCATGAATATTACACTGGAGATGAATCAATTAAAGTTGTGAGCATCATGTATTAGTGTTTCAGCCCAAAAAATGTGTCCAAAAGCGACTGATCTCCTCCTCCTCCTTCGTGTGTGCCATGGAAATTTAGCTGCAGCATCCCTGCAATGTCCGACAAAGGGAGGGAAAAAAAAAAACACTACTCATAAATTATAATTAATTGTAGTACGTAGTAGCATTACTTCACAAATTATACAACCTTACTACAATAAAAATAGCATTTATGCTGAATTATTTACAACAAAAATGATATTTGTGATCACAAGAATAAACTCATTAATTTTGACAGTAAATATTTATTTTAGCAAGAAATAACTGGCATCAAATAAACAGGTCTCTTATAGTGTCGATCTAGCTTCTAGCTATTTCATGTATAGATATAAATATATATATATATATATATATATATATATATATATATATGTACTAACATACTTTGTCTCCATGCACGCAACCTTGAACTATTTTTATCCCGTTTAGAATTTGAATTAAATTGAGATCAATTCAGTTTAGTTTAATTTTAAATTGAATTTAATATCTAAATATTCAACTCTCAAATCACTAAACTCAAAATCTTTTTACACGTGGAACCCACAACTTTTTTTAACTTAACACCTTTTTACATACAAGACCCACAACATTTTTCAACTTCTCATAAATATATCTAAATTCATTTTAACATCTAAACACATCTAAACTCATTTTAGGTAGGCTCTCACAAAACTCACTCAACCATCTCAATTCACTATTATTTATAAAAAACTCAACTCATCTCAACTTAGCTCAACATCTAAACTAGACTCGGTAGATCCTCATGTTTCTCTATATTAACATGATTGATGTTGTCTGTCAAATAAATTTTCCATCCTTCGGTTTTATTGTTTTTTCTTCTTTCATAGATCAATGGGATTGAGCTAAGAATGTTACGTACGTACCTTCTGCTAACCTTGGGTAGCGTTCAAAAGTATTGCTGATTGCCTTCAACAGTTTCTGCGGATTTATGCAGGAAATCATGATCGACAACAGACCAAGTATATAATTAGTTCTAACTCAAATTTAAGAGATACAAGAAACTCATTATAAATAATATTGATCCATCCATACCAGTAATAAGTCACCAGGTTTTACTGGAAATTCTTCAACACCAGTTATTTTCCTACATATATGTCATTTTCTCATCAGCCAGAAAATTTCAGATAAAATGTCAACTATATATTAATGATGACAGAAAATAGTACCTAATTAGGAGCTTTCCCTGAACTTCTTCACATTCAAAGAATCCACAACCAGTCGAAAAGGGTATTTGTTTGCCTTTCCATCCTATGAGAATTTCACGGTTGATATGTATTCAGATCATGAGTGAGGTAATAAATTGCAGAAAAATTCATACCAGAATCGTTGTGGGCTTCTTTGCATGATCAGCTTCCTAGACCAGCACCATAAATTAGAAGGCTTGGTCCAGGCCTGAGCTTTAATGGCCCACCAACATGAGAATGGACTTGGGTTAAAAACAGAGGCCTAAACTGACTCAACTGGCCTAATATTCAATTCTGATGATCAAAATTTGTTAGGAGTGATCTCATTTCGTTTGATTACGTAGTTCAGATAAGATGAGATAAAATATTTTATTAAAAATTAAATAAAATATTATTATAATATATATTTGTAATATAATTTTTATTTTTAGATTTGAAAAAGTTGAATTGTTTATTATATTTTGTATAGGAGTTTAGAAAAGTTGTAATGATGAAATGAGATAGTTTTGTATAAGCTAGAGAATTAGAAAATTTAATATATTTGATTAGAATAAACATACATAACTCTTAAAATGTTTTTTTTAATCTTAAAATGTACTAAAAAGTGTTAAAAAAATATTTAAAATAGATTGGATTAATCTTACATCATTTACCACAAAAAAAGGGAAAAAAATCCCATCTCTGTGAGTTGAATTTTTATTTTTATTCATTAATTACTAGCTTATGTATTGCAATTTATTGCATAATTTTTTGTACTCAACTTGTAATTGTACTCTCTTTATATATGTGAAATTGAGAAATTGTCAAAGATAAAATCAATAAAGGTAATAAGAGTAAGTGCTGATGTAATTCATACTTAATGAGATCTTTGAACTTCTAAAATTAGTGATCAAGAGAGGATATTGATATGACCATATAAGATTCAAATCTAGATAATTATAAAATGATATTAAATTAATATATACATGTTTGTCAAAAGAGATCTAGATGTCACTATACTCTGATCTTCTTGTGGCCAAGACAATCACTAAAAGGCATCAACTTTTGGTCTGGAAATTACAGACCGCCAATTGTTGATAAAATCCTCTCAAATTGTCTAATCAAGTTTCAATTATATATGCATGTCTGTCAATAAGATTCCCCAGGCAGCAGATCAGAATCTTGTCCAAATTGACAATTTCCCACCCAAGTGGACTCTCAATTTCTATGCTCTACAATTCATCCTTGGATTTCATTGACTTGCTGGAAAGATTTGGGATCGATTTGTTTGTTTTTTTCTTCTCTCTCTCTCTCTCTCTGTTTGAATCAGATGATATTATGAATTGTTCAGAGAGAGAAAAAAACTAAATAAATTACCTAGATGCCAAAATACACTAGCAGTATAACTCTCTCCTTCTTTCACACTGTCCACAACCATATGAATATGAGGTCCCATTGCATCCTTAACGTTGTGCAGGAAGTTTTTAATATCCTGTACATGCCCACATTGATGGTGTTAATGTTTCAAGCTTGTGATGAGATTTATCATGCATTTTTGCTGCAATTTAGTGAATCAAGCTATAGAAGAAGACAGGAAAAGAAAAGAGGAAAATAAAATACCTGTTTTCCTTCAAAAGGGATGTAAAAGAAAAGGTCTTGATATACACAATGATCTGACAGGATTTGGTCCAATTTCTCATCCAATTTTTCAGTTTCCTCGGAATTTATGGCATTGTAAAACTTTTCGATCACGTCCACTGCAGAGGGAATTTGAGGTGACAAAGGGGCAATCCCACATGAGCCGTCATCACTGCCGTGTAGTCTCCATTGATTTTCTTTGCTGTTTTGAAAGATAATTCTCGAGTGCTTCTTTCCTCCTGGTGATAGTTGATGAAATGTGCGTCTGAAACTAGTGCTGTGCTGGTTAGTGACTATGTTTCTAAGCTGCCTTGCCTTGCATGGCTTGGAAACTGAAAACATAGTAAAGCTGTTCTTTGAACTAAGGCAATTTCTTGTACAACATTGGCCCAAAAAGGCCATGGTTGAGCAGTCAGAAGATCAGAGAGAGAGAGTGTTTGTTCGTGTGTATTTTTCATGTCAATTGCTTGTCATAAGGGCTGCAGCTAGCCTGCAACTATCTGCAGCATTCCAAGATTGCTAACCAAGGAAGGAATAGATGCTAACCAAATTGTCACAAGAAACCCATATGTGCTTTTCTGAAAAGAGTACTCCTATATACATATATGAAGTGTGCAAGCACTGTACAGCCGCTTTAAAAAGAGTATGGTTTATTATTAAAAAATTAATTTTATTTTCATGTGTGTCCGGTATTTATTCACTTTTTTCAAAGTGATTATACAGTACTTGCACACTCACGATTATAATTATCATTTCTCTTCTGAAAAAATACCTATATTTACTTTTCTATTGAGAGGTTGACGTTGACAACTTTGATTTTTTTTAATCACATTTTCTCTTCCAGGTTCTTTTCTTTTCTGTTTCTTTTTTTGGGCTAAACACTTTCCTTCTTCCTTGGGTCTAGGAATACTATTATACTCAAAAGGAGAGAGTGCACACAATCAGGTGTTCAATAGGTTATGCCTAGAATGTAATTAGTGGCATTGTGAGCTGTAGCCTGCCTTCTTCATAAAATTGAAAGCAATGCATAATTGGGTTCAAATTGAGAGGTGCCTGGCCCAACATGATCCTCCAGTGATTCAGGTTGGGCTCCTTTCAAACATTGGGTTTTTGTTCTTCTGCAATATTACAATGTAGAGATTAGAGATCCAAGTGAAAAGTACTAACTTATTACTGATTCATTGCAGAAACTAGAATGAAGGGAATGCTGTAGCAACTTCTGATCATGAAGTCATGTAAATTTCGTAGCTGAAGCATTAGGGTTTTTGATGTTTGAGTATAATATAGGTGTCAGCATGCCACTAAACACATCACTTATTGCGAGGCCTATTATAATTATAAAGAGTTAAAACACTAAAGTGAGGTTTAGATAGTGAGATAAGATAAAATGGTTTTAGATGAAAGTTGAATAAAATATTATTAGAATATTTTTTTTAATTTTATTATTGTTTTGTGATTTGAAAAGTTGAATTGTTTATTGTATTTTATGTAAAAATTATAATGATGAAATGAAATGAGAGATGATGTGGGTTGAGATAATTTTAGCATCCATGTCAAAAACCAGGCTTGCAAGTAGATTTTTCAAAAATAGAAGAAAAATAGATTGATAGAGAGAGAAATTGATTGACTTTTGATGATCCTCGTTTATTTTCAAGAAACTTCTCAACTCATATCATTTAATCATTACAATTTTTTCAAATTCTAATACAAAATAAAATAAATAATTCAATTTTTTCAAATCTCAAAACAAAAATAATATTAAAAAAATATTTTAACAATATTTTATTCAACTTTTTAACTTTAATCTCAACTAATCTCATCTGTAAAAACAAACGAGTGTTAACTCGCTCTCCAAATCTCCATTTTTCCATTTACCTTCAATATTAATTACTCTTCAGTGTACAAATAATCAATGTTTCTGACTCCTTTAACCATGCATACAGAACCTAAAACAGCACTTCCAAATTAACCTAACTCTATCATCTTCGGTCCCCTACCATTGAAGGCTCTAGTTGGACCATATTAATCTGTTTCATGAATTTCAACTTTTTTCTTTATATACATGCTCAATTATTGCGACCTGTCAAGAGCATGGATCCTTTTCTTCCAACCTGGAAAGTGAGAAACCTGCCCATTGGCAAAGATTAATACTTATAATGCAACGGTATCTTGTGCATATGCATGCATGGGATGCATCCAAACATTTCTTTGGCTCCAATATCTGTCATTCTTTTGTAGGCATTGCTGGCTATAATTTCTTTCCACTCGTAGCTTAAAGCAAAAGGAATTATTTATATATATATATATATATATATATATTCTATTATTATAAGTGACTATCTAATTGTAAATAGTAACTTTTGTTATTATCTGTTAACTTTTGTTATTTTTCCGTTAAGTCTGTTAAATCTTGTTTTACTAAAAGGCCGTTAAGACACTTGATCATTTGACGTGTAGCTCTCTTATAAAATTTAATGAAAGATCCTGTTTTACCAAAAAGTTCTTAATAGCCCCGCAGCGCACATGAATTGACGTCTATTTGTCATATCCTTTTTGTTCTGACAGTGTACTCATTTTCTTTTCTTTTTGTTTCAATTTTTTAAATAAAAAAATTAAAATGAGTTTACTCTTTAGAATAAAAACGCTTTAGAGTTTAGATTTTTTGTCTTTCTTTAGCCTTATATTTTCTTTTCCCAGATAAATAAACTACTAACTTTTTCACTTTTTTTTAATTTAATAAATCATTATGTCGGGTGCACCCTGGGGCTAACGCAGGCCGTTCCCGTGTGTGTGTGTGTCACTCCAACTACAAGATTTTGTGCGAATTTGCTGTGTTTCTCCATTGGTATAATTAAACTGAGAACTTGGGTATTTTATCATGTTATGGGACATGTCAAATTTTGTTACCATGAAGTTTTTTTACTATTTTTCAGAAAATAGATTAAAAACTTTCCAAAAGAGAATTGCAAAATCAGTTATCTCCAACTAGTTGTGGTTGGGGAATCGCTTACCCCCACCATCCACGACTTATCCTAGCCATGGGCCATACAATTTCTTAGCTGATATCCAATTTGTTTCAACCCCCAATAATTCAACACCTTGCCAATGCCACCCTAATGAATAATCATTTTCCTCCCTCTTTTCTGTTTGTTTGTTTTTGAATTTCAAAAATGCTTTTATTGTCCTCTTGAAAAGGGTGTCTCTCGATCGGTTTTTTCACCTAATAATTTATTTTACATCATGAATTATTTGGAAAGAAAATTCCAACAAGTATAATATATATATATATATATATATATATATATATATACATAGTTCAATAATTAGCTTAAGTTCATTGTATATTATCTTGTTTTGATGGTCATGAGCCAATTATCACTCTATCTTCCAAT
This sequence comes from Cyclocarya paliurus, assembly GCA_029856935.1. Taxonomy (NCBI): domain Eukaryota; kingdom Viridiplantae; phylum Streptophyta; class Magnoliopsida; order Fagales; family Juglandaceae; genus Cyclocarya; species Cyclocarya paliurus. The sequence continues at coordinate 3,030,305 of CM056947.1, forward strand.
TTTTCAGCTCTGTTTTTCCCAAACCTATATCCCTAGTGGCATCAACCTCAGGTTGAAACTAATCTGTAGATAATTGCTCAAAGAATTCGAAGATTACAAACGCAAGTAACTAAGCCCATTTGTGTTACTTTTACTAGGTTGCAGTTGGGTTTGTTGGGAGGTTCATGCATGGGGGAAGGAAATGAGCTTTCTCCAGATGCAGCATGGACCTATATTATTGTCCCTTAGGAAGAAGGCTGGCTAACTTTCATGATAAGAAAAAACTTTATCAATCTAAGATGATTTTGAGACCTCACCACAACAATATCTCTGAAAATTTTGTGGTGTCTACCACGTTTGTGGGTGCTGCTTTGTCCTTTTCACTCTCTGTATATCATATCATTCACAAAATAGATGGATAGTCTGTATGTGAAAACCTTTGATAAACTACAAAAATTGCTATCAAACACTCTATCCAACTCATAAAAGGTAGTACAGTGAATTTAAGTTACTGAATAAATACAGAAATAAGAACCAAAAAACATCATTTGACATTGTTTGCAACAAATGAATGAATTTCTGATTTGGTCCTGTGTGTATAGACTTGCATATAGCTTCTGTCAAGCCATGGAAATACCTTCTGTACCTGTTAGTGATGATCTTATCCGCCATCTGTATGTTTTGTTTACTTGTGTTTATGTACTCATCTTCCTCCATTGGCTAGATAATTTATGACTTCTAGCAAACTGCCAGCTATGTGAAGAAAATCTAGTTCTACTACATATCGCTGTCACTGCTGATATTCTTTTCTTCTCTAACTTTGGTTAGTATCTCAAAGCAGGCCAGCTAAATCTATATACTCCTATTTTTATTAATATATAGTAGAAAAAGAGTAGGGACAATGTTGGTACAGAGAGCTGCCTTCCGTCCTTTCCTATTGTATCTCTTTCAATACATTATACGCCTGATCTCTGATAATTCAACATGTATTATTATTTCCCATTCACTCTTTTTTAAAGAAATGAGTAAATATAAGATCTACATAAAAATAAAAATAAAATAAAATTAATTTTTTAATAATGAATCTCACTCATTTTAAAAAGGGATACACAACGCTTGCACAATCAATGATTGTATTTATCATTGCTCTTGTATCTATACGATACAAAACAAGGTACATGATACTAAATATGCCAATAATTCGACGGGAGACAACCCTTTTGTGTCGTAAATAACTGCAATCCAGTTCCCTTCATTCCCAAAATATTTGTATGACTAAGTTCTTTCTACCCATTTCTGTATTTAAAACCACAAAACGGATCTGTCACCTTGGTCCCTAGCTGTCGATTTACTTTTCCACAACCATGGCAAGTCACTAATGAAGTTTGTGAAACGGTTTAAACTTTCAACAGTACATCTTCTACCCTTTCTTCCACTAAATTTGGATAAATCCAGAAGCACTTAATCAGTATCCCTTTATCTATCATGAAGAAAACATACAGATAGATTTTGAGAGGCCGGTTTTGTGAGATTAGATGAGTTAGAACAGTGGAGGAGTACTGAACTCATGATGTCGAGCAATGCAATCACTATTCTTTTCTTGTCTCTCAACATCTTTATGTTTCCAGCCATCTCTGCCTTGAACCGAGAAGGTCTGTCTCTACTTTCATGGCTTTCAGCCTTCAATTCATCTTCCTCTGCCACATTCTTCTCTTCATGGAATCCAAACCACCATAACCCATGCAAATGGGATTATATCAAATGTTCCAATGATGGGTTTGTTTCAGAAATCTTGATAACCTCCATCAATCTTCACACAAGCTTCCCCACCCAGCTCCTCTCCTTCAACCACCTCACCGCACTTGTCCTATCAAATGCAAACCTCACCGGAGAAATCCCACCTTCAATAGGAAACATGTCTTCTCTTATCACCTTGGACCTCAGCTACAATGCTCTATCAGGGAACATCCCAACCGGAGTAGGAAAATTATATGAGTTGCAGTTATTGTCACTGAATTCAAATTCCTTTCAGGGTCCAATTCCAACTGAAATCGGGAATTGCTCAAAACTTCAACTGCTTGAATTGTTTGATAACCAGCTCTCGGGAAGGATTCCTGTAGAACTAAGCAATTTGTCAGGTCTGGAAGTATTCCGTGCAGGTGGAAATCAAGGAATTCATGGTGAAATCCCAATGCAAATATCAAACTGTAAAAGACTAGTTTTTATCGGTCTTGCGGATACAGGTATTTCAGGACAGATTCCAAGCAGCATGGGAGAGCTTAAGAATCTCCAGACGCTCTCAGTCTACACAGCCAATCTCACGGGCCAAATCACAACAGAAATTGGTAATTGCTCATCCTTAGAGAACTTGTTTCTATATGAAAACCAGCTGTCCGGAAAGATTCCTGATGAATTGAGTCTGCTGAAATACCTCAAAAGGGTGTTATTGTGGCAGAACAGTCTCAGTGGAAGCATGCCTAAAACTCTTGGAAACTGTTCAAATTTGATGGTTATCGATTTCTCATTGAATTCCCTCAGTGGTGAGCTTCCCGAGTCTCTTTCAAATTTAGTCACATTAGAGGAGCTCCTTGTGTCTTACAATAATATTTCTGGCAAAATACCATCAACTATCAGCAACATTTCCAGTCTGAAGCAACTTGAATTGGATAACAACAGATTTTCTGGTGAAATTCCACCTGCCATAGGACAACTAAAAGAACTTACTCAATTTTTTGCCTGGCAGAATCATCTTCTTCGTAGCATACCAACTGAGCTAGCCAACTGTGAGAAACTTGAAGCACTGGATCTTTCACACAATATGCTCACTGGGCCAATTCCATATTCTCTCTTCAATCTCAAGAACTTAACCCAACTGTTGTTAATATCAAATAGAATATCAGGTGAACTTCCACCAGATATTGGCAATTGCACCAGCTTGATCCGTTTACGGATGGGATCGAACAACTTCACGGGTCAAATACCATCAGAAATTGGGCTCCTACATCGTTTGAGCTTTCTTGAGATGTCAGACAACCAATTTACAGGAGAAATTCCTCCTGAAATCGGCAACTGCACTCAACTAGAAATGATTGATTTGCATGGAAATGCACTCCAGGGCATGATTCCTTCGTCATTAGAATTCCTTGTTGGTCTAAATGTTCTTGACATTTCCATGAATAGAATAGGAGGTATAATTCCTGAGAATCTGGGCAAGCTTACGTCCTTAAACAAACTGGTAATCCGAGGGAACCACATTACTGGTTTAATCCCTGCATCACTTGGCCTCTGTGGGGATTTACAGTTGTTGGATATGAGTAGCAACAAGATCACTGGTTCCATCCCAGAACAAATTGGTCATCTGCAAGGATTAGATATTCTCTTGAATTTGAGCAGGAATTCTCTGACTGGTGCCATTCCAGAGAGCTTTTCAGATCTTTCAAAGCTTGCCAACTTGGATCTCTCTCACAACATGCTAACAGGAAGCCTGAGAGTACTGGGCAATCTCGATAACCTAGTATCTCTGGATGTCTCAAACAATAATTTTTCAGGTCTCCTACCCGATACTAAGTTCTTCCGCGAGCTGCCAGCCACAGCGTTTTCTGGTAATAAAAATCTCTGCATCGACAGAAATAAGTGTCGCATAAATGAGAATCTTCACGGAATGAGATTTGCCGGAAAACTTATAATCTATGCTCTTCTCAGTTTAACTGTAACAGTGGTGATAGTGATTTTTGGACTTTTTGTATTTAACAGAGTCCGAGGAACCACATTTGAGAAGAATGATGAAGAAGATCATGACTTGGAATGGGATTTCACCCCATTTCAAAAGATTAGCTTTTCCATAAATGATATTGTCACTGGGTTGTTGGATGCTAATGTTGTAGGAAAGGGTTGTTCAGGCATTGTTTATCGTGTTGAGACTCCAAGAAAGCAGGTTATCGCAGTGAAGAAGCTATGGCCAGTGAAGAATGGGGAGCTTCCAGAGAGAGACCTGTTTTCTGCAGAAGTTCAGACTCTTGGATCCATAAGGCACAAAAACATAGTGAGGCTTCTGGGATGTTGTAACAACGGAAAAACTAGATTGCTCTTGTTTGATTACATCTGTAATGGTAGTTTGGCTGGATTGCTCCATGAGAAGAGACTGTTCTTGGACTGGGATGCTAGGTATAAGATCATACTGGGAGCAGCTCATGGTTTAGCCTATCTTCACCATGACTGTATTCCTCCAATAATTCATCGTGACATTAAAGCTAACAACATCTTGGTAGGCCCACAATTTGAAGCGTTTATAGCAGATTTTGGCCTTGCAAAACTTGTTCAATCTTCAGAGTGTTCAAGAGCTTCCAACACAGTCGCTGGATCTTATGGTTACATTGCTCCTGGTGAGTGTAAATACTTCAGGTTCTTCTCAAACTACAGCAGCAAGATAATCATGATTACCCATCAAAGAAACGTAATCAAGAGTTTATTTTTTCTTCCAAAGATTAACTTCTATCCCAGACAATTTTGGTATCAAGTAGTAATGTTCAATATCTTTATGATGTTCCTAAATTACTCTATTCGTCAAATTATATTCAGTTCTAATCATTTAAGCTGGCTTAAGTAAATCTTTAATCACTTCAAATCTTTAGAAATTTGAGTTTTTTGAGCCATCTTCCCTGTTTCGTTCTGAACTTAGATTATGATATCCTTCTGTCACCTCAAAGCACAAACTTTAATCTATGCATCTGGTGATGGTTTCTTCCTATAATAATGTGGAAGGTAGTCTAATTTATGCTAACTGCAGCTTGTCCGAATTGCAGAATATGGATACAGCTTGAAGATCACAGTAAAGAGTGATGTGTACAGCTATGGCGTGGTGCTCCTAGAGCTCTTAACCGGGATGCAACCAACCGATAACAGGATACCAGAAGGTGCTCACATCGCCACCTGGGTTAACAGGGAATTTCGAGAAAGAAAAAGAGAATTCACTTCAATTCTTGACCAACAACTAGTTTCGCGATCCGGAACACAGATTCAGGAGATGCTTCAAGTGCTTGGGGTGGCTCTACTATGCGTGAACGCTTGCCCAGAGGAAAGGCCAACTATGAAAGATGTAGCAGTGATGCTCAAGGAAATCAGGCACGAAAATGAGGATGTTGGAAAACCAGATTTGCATGACAATGGGGAAGCAACCAACCCAAAAGCAACAGTCCAATGTTCTAGCTTCTCTAGATCATCTGAACCTCTAATCAGATCACCCACCAAATTTCCATAGCATCCCAACATCTAGAATGTAGTTCATTGATATTTTTTTCTATCTAAATTTCAAATAACGAAGTAATTCAAGCAGATTGATTGATGTTATTATGTTGTAGAAAGAGATTATCACACTTAATTTCTTTGTTGTAATTGCTTCATTCAGTTTGGAGTGCTTCTGTCATTCTATTTTCACTGCAGATATAATGCACATATGCCAAAGTTTAAGTGCATCTTTGTAAGAACTCACAAATTTTATTATAATAATATCAATAAATAATTTGTAGCAACTCCTTCCCCAACCTGAGAAGCAGTTCTCAACTCTCACTACAACAGTTAAATCTTCAAAAAGTGCCGAGAAACAACTCAAAAAATTCAATTTTTTCAAATTTCAAAACAAAAATAATTTTAAAAAATATATCCTAATAATATTTTATTCAACTTTCAACTTTTATCTTAACTCATCTCATCTTATCTGTGGAAACAAACAAGCCAGAGTTGATCTAATGGTTGATGGGTAATGTGACGTCACTACAGTGTGACGGGAGTGAGATGAATTGGTATATAGCATATCTCATTCGTAATGCCAGCCCTATCTTTTCATAATTGTTTTGATGAAATCTAGACTTCAAATACCAAATGCATGCAAATTACAAATAAACAGAACAAAAGATGCTTATAACAAAGGTCGCAGGAAGTAAAGAAATATGAGCAAAACACTACAATGCCGAGGAATCAAATTAACATGGCTATGCAAGCAAGAGTAGCTTTCAACTTGGGAACCAAGGGAAACAGACACAAGCCCAGTGCCAATGGATTGATTGTCTGTTGGGGGGCTGAGCCAATGAAAAAGCCACGGTGGTGACACACATGATTTGGAGGGCATGAGCGGTATAGAACACAACAAATAGACCCGTATCCTTTTCAGCTCTCCCCAATTATTATGTTTCAGATATAAAAGAGTATTCAAGCTCCATGTTCTTGAAAGGATACATTGCTTTTAGTCATGTGCATCAGACTATCTTTGGCCCACAGATTGTTCACTGTACTCTATCAAACTCCAATGGCTAAGATTGCAAGCAACCCCTCCCCTAAAGTAATCATTCTTGTGAAACTTCTTAAGCAATTACAATTGATTGTAGTTGAGTTCATCTGGTATCAGCAAACCAAGTGCACATCCTTGTAAGTGGTAAGCCTTTATAACAATTGAAGTGTAACAAAAATACAAACCAAAAATAAAATAAATCCAACCGAAGATTTTAAACTGCTAGAACACATGGACATTGAGGTGAGTATTAGCTTGTTCACACCTTTTCAGCAAGAGAAATGCTTTAGCCATAAAAAGATTCTACAAAAGTTAACTAATAAACTGATGTAGCTTAATGTAGTACGTTAGATTGTAAAGCTACTTTTATTGTAAAGTAGATCTAACATATCATAGGAAGCCATGTTAGTTTGTGATTTACTTTTGTTGAATCTTTTTGTAACTGTAGCACTTCTCTTTTAACAATACTTATTTGCAAATAATGATTAATTAGGTTATAAGCCTTCTCTCATAGTTTCTTTTACAGTTTGCTTGATCTTAAAAAGCTTTATTGGGATGTCTTGATTGCATCCCTATTTTCAACCATTAAAGTAGGAGTCGGCAACATTAGCATAAAGAAGACTAAGGGCTTGTTTGGAAATATATCTCATCTCAAAATTCTCATTTCATTTCATTTCCAAACATAATTCAAATACAAAATTTTCAAACTAATCATTACAATTTTTTCAAACTAATCATTACAACTTCCCCAAACTTCAAACAAAAAATATAAAACAATTTAACTTTTTCAAATTTTCAAATAAAAATAATATTATAAAACTATATTCTAACAATATTTTAACTTTATAATATTTTTTATTCAATTTTTTTCTCTCTTTTCTCAAAACCTAAAAAATACTATACTCAAACTATTTCACTACTATTCACAAATTATCTTACTATTATTTACAAAATTCTCACATCATCTCACTCCTCAAACGAGCCCTAACAAGTAACAACTTAAGATTTTGATATATTCTTTTGAAGCTAAGGGTTTCCCACATTTTTGCTTGCATTCATGCTTCATGACATGCATATGCATTGCATGCAGATAGCACCTTTGAAAAAATTAAAGTGGTAATTGGGAAACCATTTTCACTCATTAAACTTTAAAATCTGCATTATTTGTCGCTGTCAAAGCTGACAATGTACCTTAACCTATCAATCATCTAGATGTGACTTCCACTTATGTTTAAGGGATTATCAGAAAGAAAATATGAACATTATTCCTGTCGTGATTCCTATGGGTGTGTTGTTACTGTTGTATGCATGCGTGCATGACGTGTTTCAGCACTTTTTGTCAAATTCCATTTGATAGTAACATGGTTGCAGGTGTGATTGAAGAGATATTTATTATGTTTGGGCAATGTAAAAGAGATGGTTCGTAGTTTTGGTTTCCAAATCTCCTGTTTTATTAATAACAGCTTATTCCTAAGGGATAACAGAGCCATAGGAGTCTTGATTTTAAGGTTAGCACCATCACAAAGCAGCTGCCAAAGTTTAGCATGAGTTCAAATTCTAACATCTATGAGACACAGCAAACAACAAGATAACAATTAGGAGATAACTGAGTAGACATCCCTTACATCAGCTACCAAAATCCAACCCAGCCTTGAAGGAGGATGTGCAAATAGGGTTATTGGTGACATCAATGTTAGTTCATAATCTTTTTTTATAAGTAATAAAAAGTTTTATTGAAACAAGTAAATAGGCATAGCCGAAGTACACAGGAAGTATACAAGCAAAAATACCTAAATACAAACTAAGAGCTAGTAAAAGCAAAGAGAAAATCATGAAAATTATCCCATTCAGAACGAGAACATTCGCCTAAAGACATAAAATGATCCCAAGAATTATTAAAAGATCCCAAGAATAACTCATGCAATACCAAAACCCCGGATGTGTTAAAACAATAATTGCCTTCATGTTAGAGTTTATGTACCCATAATACCAGCCTTCACATTTATTCGTAGTGCATCTGAATTAGAATCCATTTGTAGTCCATCTCGAAGCATATAAGAAGATATCAACATTTATCAATAAGCCTCAAGAGTGAGAGGAGCTTGCAGGAGTATCTAATTGGAGTATCTAAATGGGCATAGCAGAATTGATTGTTGGAATAAAGGACCATCAGAACAGGCAAACCAGAAATTTGTCATCTGACAGCCGTCATCCGAAAGAAAATAATCGACAGTGGAGAAAACCATTCAGATGCACTGCAAGTACAACTTATATTAAATAATCATATATAAAAGTATCAACTATTACATCATTTCTTGCCTCTTACACCTTGAGAAATCCAAAATGCTAAAACAAGAAGGCTGAGAAAATTAACAGAAATAAGAAAAAATATTACATATTAAATCAAAATGGTAATAATCCATTACATGAGAGGCATCAATACCTGAAAGAAATAATACATTCTTCATTGATTTGTCTCCAAGAAGTTCAAACTAGTGATTACAGATTGCCGATTTGTCCCAGAGGCCACGTTATGCTGCATCCAACACTCTAGCAGATAGGGGAAAAAAGATTTCAACCATGTAATTAAGTCTTAAAGGCTTTAAAGATGTCTGATGAAGGAAGAAAAGTACATTGTATTAGGGAAGAAGATACCTGGGTTTCTGAATTGATGGCACTAGCAGGGGTGTGACACTAGCAATTTTTACACCAAATGCAATTAATAGAGGCTCTGTATGCACATCAACAAGAATGTAGCACTTTGACAAAAACCAAACAGAACATACGATCACATGCAAATGTGTCATTGATTGCCAAAATAAAATGAAAATAAGAAGCCGCAGGTTGAGATTGACAGTAGCATGCCTCATCACATAAATATGGAAAGAAATAGTTAAGCAGCTTTGCTTCTACTGCCATGAATTGTGATCCATCCTGTGAGGAGCTGTATATGTTGGAGAAATCACCTACTAGCTTCAACACGGATCAAGTCCCTACTTATGGTTCAAGTTTTTAACAAATTGGCAGTCGTTTCAAATAAACATAACCTACATTACATCTTTGATGGAACAAATATCATCATTGCTCAATATTTTTTTCTACAGAGAGAGAGAGAGAGAGCACTTTTCTAATATTTCTTGTTAAACAAAACTACCAATTTATAAGGACTGGTCATTTTGTGGTAATGATCATGCTTTGTGGGTTCATGGAGCTGAGCCAGTCATAATGCAGGAGTTATGTGCACCCCGGTCTCACATTGAGAAAAGGAATAACTCACAAATAATTAGTATGTTAATAAAGGTAGTTATGAGTACTAAGTCTCACATTGGCTATTTATTAGGTACAACTGGACTTTATAAGTGATTCTAGGAAAGTTTCAAATTGACTAGTCTTTTCAGAGTTATAGCACAAACATGGCTCACGCTTTCCTTGGATCATTACATATGGTATCAGAGCCACCTTTTAAGATCAACCATATGATAGTAGAACATTATATGACAATTAGCTACATACTAGATGAAACTGCACTTTATAATTATTTCCAGGAAAGTTTCAAACTGATTAGTTTTTTCAATAGCACAAAGTGGCTAGAGCTTTTCCTGGGTTGCTACATATTATTGGAAGTCAACAATTCATTCTCCCCCATAACAACCTGCCTAATTAATATAAGCTGTATTAAACTCTGGCTGAGCAGATAAAGCCGATCCCTTACATGACACAAAGTTCACACTTCTCATAAATACTCCTGTCGTTTAAAAACAAACTCTCATTGAAATGGAGCATTCTCTTAAAACCCTCAAGAGTTGACTCTTAAGTTTTAGAAGCCAACAACTATATCTTATCTTTTGTCTGATTTTTTGAGTAAACCATAGGCCAATTAGCAATCTGGAATTTTAGCCCCATTAAAAACCTAAGATCGGATATGATGTGAGTTTTGCTCATTACCAAGATTCTTGGCATGTATCTTACACTTGCATTGTGAATATGACTAGGTAATACGATTCCAGACTAGCTGACCTAAGCCAAAGCACATATTCAGCTGTCAAGGCATTATTAGCAGGACTCATCAAGTTTATGCTCCTCGAGTAGATGATGCCAACTAATTCCTCTTTTGTTTTAGGTTCTTCATGATTAACAGCCCACTGACAGCCATTTCATTGAACAAGGGTTGTTTTACAGTCCCTACCAATGACCTTACTTCAAGGTACCATGAGGAGTCTAAACAGGTCTGTAGAGGAAGGAGGTTGAGCAAGTTTATCGACAGCCCCCTGCAATCATGTCCTTTTCTATCATTTCATACCTTCTTTCACTTGAGTGACCAAACATAATATATTTAAAATCCCCCCCACCTGAACTGATAATGATATTTCACTATCAATATAAAACTAATAATTGTGTTTAATTTAAGCAAACTAAACAAATTTTTTAACCCTGTTCTAGTGTTTGGACACCAATAAATAATATTTCAACCTATGTTTCAATTACAGCTTCACAAAGAGAGGCTTGGTTGAGAATCTTGAGCTTGCGTGATGATTCTAGTGTTTGCACGGATGGTGAACCGGACCTTTCTTGAGTCATTAAGCCCTGGAGAGGAAAGATGGTTCTAGTTAGAGCTGCTTGGGTGGCTTTTTTCTACCTTTGGCAACAAATGTTTTGTTGTCCTCACACGAGCCCAAAAGTTAATGAACCCACAATCAGGCACTCGACCTTAGTCCTAGGCATGCAGGTGTTGGGGTGGGGGTGCTATTTGAGCTAGATGTAATTGACAAGTAATTTGAGAATGCCTATAGTGATGAATTATCAAAAGTAACAGAGTAGAGATGTATTGCTACCAAGTATGGAAAATATTCACACTCACTTTCCATTGATCGTATGAAGAATTTATACAACATTATAGAGTTTATTCTAAGTAAGTTTCCTAAATTTATGACTAACGGATACAAAGAATATTTGACTTAGAATTTCCAGACTGTTACAACCTTGATAGCCTTTATTTTTGGCTATTTGTTTGCTTGCTGATCCTGCTGATTTACATTTGCTTGATTTGAGGAATCTACCTTTATACATAGAAACCCGAGGTTGGTTTGATGGAGTTTATTTGTCATTGATTGTTAATTAAATGTTCTCTGGTCTAGTAAAGTTTTCTGCTACAAGACGCAACATTCTTGTATCCGCACTCTTCTATCGTCCTTCGCATTCAAATGAAGCCTGATCGAAAACCTCACACACGTCTCACTTCAAAGAATTTCACCGGAGTACAGAACACTCAGCATTTACTTACACTTTAACATTCAAATAGGTTGATAAAAATGCTAAGCAAACATCAACTATCAAGCATATAAAATCATTGGAAATCATCAACATTAAAGAGCAATGTATAATTGCAACATGCAACCAAAACATACCGACTAAAAATTGAAATTATTACCGGTATATCAAGATGTGATTCCCCAGGAAGTGACTCTGGAAGCTAAACCAACCAAAACTTTATGGATTAAGTTCCAAGTCAATTTGGAGAAATTAGAATGACCCAATACAAATCTAATAATGACTGAAATAAAGAACCTCAAAATGGGGATATATGAGGAGACACCTTTGGACTCAGTTCTAGCAGCTCTAACCACGGGCTTTCTTGCTGGTAGAGTGGTCCCGAGCTGCATCGGATTAAAACTCACTTTAGAGAAAGATCAAGTGTATCTAAATCGGTTGGCCAACGGCGCTAAAGTGGATGGTAGCCTGATAGGTGTTGTTGATGTTGTGTTTCATGGGCCTGGGCAACTTCACACTAGCAACGCTCGGGTTCTTCCCTACAAAGAGGAGAATGGAGGAGCTCGGGAGCTGTGGCACCTCTAACGCTCAGGTCAATTTAAGGTTGAGGGAGAAGAAGAAAATGTGAGCTAGAATGAGACAACAAACCGTGTTTAAGAGCATGAGCGTAACCCTCCTCTCTCAGTAAAGAGAGGGATATTTATACCTGGCTGTGGTGGATCTCGAGGTGATAGGGACCGGTGGGCTGCCCCTTACTGTGATCGCATGTTCCTGTCAAATCCTGCTCCACGCCAAACTTGTCAGTCCTAGCCTAGACCATTGATAGCACCCAGGTGGGCGTGCAGTTGCGTGTCGCATTGAATGCGATGTGGCTCCCATGTGGCGTGCTTGCCTCTGCTTCATTAAATGCGGTGTGGCTTTGGGCAGCTGTATCAGAGACGTGGATGCCCCTGACAGTCGGCCAATCCTGGTCGTTAGGCTGCCCTGTCAGGGTCGGGGGCTCCTCTATCAGTGGCCCTAATCCTGTGTCAGGTTACGTTGTTTTCCTCACCTTCTTGTCAAAACACCTGTCCCCACGCTTCTTGTCTTGAACTTCCTGGGCTCGGTGCTCTTCTCGACCCTGTCCTTGGGGATTTCTCCCCTCACGGTACCCTGTAAATTCCTAGCGCACGTGTGAGGTGGGAATTTTTAAAGAACCCGCTTACACTACCATAATTAGGTGTGAGCTCCTACGTCCTGCCATCTCCTCGACTTCTTGAACGTTGGATCCCGAAGCGCCAACTGTGTCTCGAGCCACTGGTTGGTGCGTGCTAGCCATGCTCTTGCCCATCACTCCCCCTAATTTATTACATTATTCCTCCTAGGTTCCCGAGGTCACTTGGGGTCTCGATACGTTCCCATGTCATTATTGCTATGTCAACATGACTTCCTGGAGGCATGCTCTAAATGATCCCACGACGCCTCGTTTTCCCACGCCATTCATGCATCCGTTTGGTGGTTGCTGACGTCATACTGCTTGTTTGTTTGCCTCTCTCCAGTGTCGCGCCTCTTTGTCTTTCGAGCCGCTGTCGTTTCACTGTCCGTCTAGATCCTATTTAGATCCCCCATTTCTATTTAGATCCTATATTTCTTCCTATTTCTCTCTATTCTTCCCATTTCCCTAGAAATCCTCTCATCTTCTTTTCTTCTTGGATTCCTCAGGCCTTTTGTCCTCTTCCTTCTTTTCACTATCTTTCCTATGGCTGCTTCGAGTGACCACGAAGGTAGGCTTCTGTCCACGCTAAGAGGAACTGGGTGTCATCCATCACAGGTGACGACCTTCGAGCGTGGAGGAAATCTTACAACATTCCCTCGAAGGCGGTTATGGGAATCCCTGGCCGTAGTGTCTCTATGGTGGATGCGGAGGGGATGGGCACATGGGTTGCCTTGTTTTCGTTGATGTTCTCCAATGTGTTGCCTAGATGACTAACACAAGAGGAGTGGGTGAATTGAGTTATATTTAAAAAAATCACAATTATAAACTAAATATACAATATAAAATATGAATAAAATACGATGCAGTAGTAAAAATAAAGAATAAGGATAAGAGGAAGCAAACTTAGTATTTTAACGAGGTTCAATCCCACTGCCTACATCATCGTCTCAAGCTACCACTTAAGGATTTCCAAATTCACTATCTAATCTCTTTCAGGTGGATATAGAAACTTATTACACCTCTGAGCAATACCGCTAAAAAGAATCTATGTAGAACACCATCTACACTTGCAATCACCTTACACGTAGTTATTCAACGTCTATTCCCTGTGTAGAACACCTTGTATACACACATGAGTTATACTTACATTTTTACTGATACAAGAGCTAATAGTGGGTAGATTATCAGAAAACATTCATCAATGAGTGGAATAAGAACAATACAACGCAAAACTATATCTCTCTCAAAATGAATAAAGGTTAAGGCTCAATACTTAGAGAAGAGAGATTAAAAGTTTTAAATGAATGTTGTAAAACTTGCAATAATGTGTTCTAAACTTGAAGATCTCAAATGAGCTATTTATAGGCATATAAGACTTCATTTTCAAATTGAAAAAAGATTCATATGTCAAAGACAACATCATTCACTTTTCAAAATTTTCAAATTAAAATTTTACTTTCTTAAAATTGTCAAAGATAATATCATTCACTTTTCAAAATATTCAAATCAAAGTTTCTCCTTCTTGAAATTGTCAAAGACAACATCATTCACTTTTCTAAATATTCAAATCAAAATTTTGTTTTTCGCAATTGTCAAAGATAATATCATTCACTTTTCAAAATATTCAAATCAAATTTTCTCCTTCTCGAAATTATCAAAGACAATATCATTCACTTTTGAAAAGTTTCAAACAAAACTGCAAATGTGAAAAATGACAATCAATCATCTTTTAAAATTTTAAAATTTAAACTTTTAATCATCAAATATGTCATACACATGTGAAAAATACAATTTGATGTTTTATGAGAAAATATTAATTTTGAGTTTTAATCCAATTTTGAATTTTATCAAAAGATTTACAAAATTACTTTAAAATTTTTATTTGTAAGTTTGTTCCATTTCATGCTCATACTTGATTTGTTGATGTGCTTGGTTTCATTGTGTAGACAACTTGAGTTTGAGATTCATTTATGCTTGAATTCATTTATTATCATCAAAATCCTTTATGTAGATATGTAATTATATGAGGTTTGAAATCTTGGGTTCAACACAACGGACTGCGGTTGCCATTTTGTCGTCTGATTCTGGACATCCTCGACTTCTTGGAGTTGGCCCCCTCGCAACTCCATCCCAATGCTTGGAAAATCATGGTGGCGAGCTGCATAATCTTCCGTCGGGTTCTTGATGGCGGTTCTGAGGACTACCCTGATTTGACGGCGCGGGAATTCTTGTCAGTCTATCAAATTATCTGGCTCAATGGGAGCCTCTGTAGCTTCCAATTCTGGGCTTCTGAAAGGCGTTTGTGACGTTGGAGAAGCGCTATTCATCTATTAAGGAATGGCAAAGGCGTTTTTTCTTCATTTCTGGTTTTAGATGGGAGTACCATAAAGGAGAGGAAATCCACCAAGAGTTTCCTGTTCGGGGAGTCTGGGCCAATGTGCCAACCAGTCAGTCCTTATAGATCAAACTATCCAAAATGGAGGAATTCAGAGTGGCGACCGTTCTGTCTTAGGTGGCCGCCCACCCTGAGCTAACCAAGAGTGATGCGCTGATCACTAATGTGAACATCAGGCATCACCTGCTTCTTCTAACCGATCATTCGTGCAAGGTCAGGACTTTCTAGCGGTTCCTTCCTCTTCTCCTTCCAAGAAACGCCGGGGTTCTCCCCCTGGAAGGGACGATAGTGCTAAGCGGCATCGTGCTGAGAGGAGCAATGCTGGAGTTGTCCGCAGGCCAGGGGCTCGAAGTCTCCGTTCTCATTCTAGCCCTTCTCGTCAAGTCTCATTATCTTCTTTACACAAGGTGTCGGTGAGTTCGTCGTGCCAACCCCCACCTGGGTCTCTTTTTAGCGAGTTTGTTGCCGCTTCTCACTCAACTCCTTCGGGCCTTCCTCGTGCACATCCATCAAGGCTCGCACGTTGCTCCTTTTGTAAAACCTCTTCTCCGACCCCTGCAAGCTCCTCCTGACCTATCCTAACCCCGTGAAGTGACGACACCCGGCCATTGCAGCCGGTTGTCCTGCCTCCGAGCGTCGCCAGGGGAGTCGGTGAGGGTGAGGATGAAATTGAGCTCAATGCCATTTTCCTCAATGCTTTCCTCCACGCTGCTCTCCAAGTGGGCAAGTCTTCCATCGAACCCCCATTATCTTTCAAGGCTGATCTTGCCATAGAGGAAGTTGCCCAGGCTACACCCCCACTGAGGGAGGTGGCCTCATCTTCTAGTCCTCAAGGCGGGCCTGAGCAAGATGTCCCACCAGTTTCGAGAGCTGCCGAAGACAGGGTTCCAAGCCCATTGTCCACGCTGGGGACTTTCCTTGAGATCAACACGGGTTCCTTTTCGATCTCGAAAGATCAATTTCTGCATCTTGCTTCTCCCCCTGCACCGTCCCCCCAAGTTGATGTAGGTGTTCCTCTTCCCAGCCTGAGGGAAGTGCTTGCGTGGTAGCCGTGATGCCCCCGGCAGTTGAGGTACCTTCTCCCTCGACTTCCTCCATCGTTGAGGACGTCTCGTCGCCTGAGGTTGCTAAAGGGTTCCCCCTTGGAGTTCGACTTCTCTGCCCGCAGGTCTCCCTCATTGTCCCAATGCTCCAGACTCGGAGATCCCGAACTAGGCCTCGAGTCCTCATAAGATCGTTCCCGAGGACCCTCCTCTCCACTCGGTTGCTTGGCACGAGGCCTTCATCTCATTCCACCAGTGGGGACGCCCAAGGGACCAACCTAGGTTTCGAGAGATCCCATGCCAAAGCGGTCAAGCGGGAGGCTCAAAAACTCAGACCTCACTTTGCCAAGGTAACAAAGTCTCCCTTCTCTCCCTTTTCCATCATGTTATCTCCTTCTAATTTGTCTTGATTCAGGCGGCGGATCGACTAGCGCAGATGATCGTTGGTGAGGCAGAGTTAGTCGATGAACAAAACCAGGTGCTCAATGCCATAAACAGTCTTGTTCGCGTGGGGGTCCGCAAAGCGAACAGGCGGGTAAACAAGCTCCATTCTGAGCATGATGGCCTGGTAGAAGAGTTGGTCGCATCAGAGGCGTGCGTCCGACTGTTGTGTTCAAATAACAAGAGACTTCACAAGGAGAAGAATCTCAAATAGGCGAAGGACTAGGAGACCCTACAGCTCAAGGGAGAGTTCGAACACTGCGTGTGGTCCACAAATGTGGCTTGTATTGCGCGAAGGTCGACTAGTGATGTGACTCGTGCCCGACTAGCTGTAATGGGGAGAGCTCGGAGGGCTCTGGCCTTTAACCAATGCATCGTGGCCAGCCAAGGGACTGGGCTCGGGGTGCGCGAAGGTCGGCAAGTCTATGGACTTGTGTCCGATTGGATGTGAAGGGGAAAGCTCTCGAGCTTTTAACCCTTAGGCAATGCATCACGACCATGTTATAGCACGAAGGTCGGTGAGTGATGTGACTCACGCTCAACTGGCTGTGAAGGGGAGAGCTCAGGAGGCTCTGGCCCTTAGCCAATGCATTGCGAACAGCAAGTGACTGGGCTTGGGGTGCGCGAAGGTCGACAAGTCTATAGACTTGTGTCTGAGTGGCTATGAAGGGGGAAGCTCGGGAGGCTTTTGACCCTTATCCAATGCATCGCGACTATGTTATTGCACGAAAGTCGGCGAGTGATGTGACTCATGCCCAACTAGCTATGAAGGGGAGAGCTCGGGAGGCTCTCACCCTTAGCCAATGTATCAGGGCCAAACAAGGGACTGGGCTTAGAGTGTGTGAAGGTCGATAAGTCTATAGACTTGTGTCTGATTGGCTGTATAAGGGAAACTTGGGAGGCTTTTGACTCTTAGCCAATGCATCACGACCATGTTATGTGCAAAGGTCGACGAGTGATGTGACTCGTGCTCGACTGGCTGTCATGGGGAAAGCTTGGGAGGCTCTAGCTCTTAGCCAATGCATTGTGGCCAGCCAAGGGATTGGGCTGGGGTGCACAAAGGTCACTAAGTCTATGGACTTGTGTTCGACTGGCTGTGAAGGGGAAAGTTCGAAAGGCTTTTGACCCTTAGCCAATGCATCGCAACCATGTTATAACGCAAAGGTTGGCAAGTGATGTGACTCATGCTCGACTGGCTATGAAGGGGAGAGCTCCAAAGGTTCTGGCCCTTACCTAATGCATTGCGGCCAGCCAAGGGACTAGGCTTGGGGAATTGGTTTTTTCAGGCATAAGGCGAATAGAGGTGAAATCGTACTTTTATTTATGCTCTTGCTAACTACATAGTTGGGTGGACCCGCGGTTCCTCAAACAAAGTATTTCTTCAAGTGCTCGGCGTTCCATGGATGAAGTAGCTCGTGTCCTTCGCAGTTCTTCAGTCTATATGAGCCTGGCCTTCCACAAGCTGTTACCACAAAGGGCCCATCCCACCAGGGCCCAAGCTTTCCTTTTTCCTGGGCGATGACACCTGTCTACTTTAGGACCATATCCCCTACCTTGAATCCCCAAGGTTGGACCCGCTTGTTGAAGTACCGCTCTACTTTCCGCTTGTTGCTCACAGTCCGACTAGCTGCCTCTTCTTATCTTTCTCCAGGGGGATCAAGTTTTCTTTCAGCCCCTCGTTGTTGCGGTACAGGTTGAAGTGTTGTTTCTGATAAGTGGGCAGCCCTACCTCTGCTGAGATTACAACTTCAGTCATGGGCATCTCTCCCATGAGGGTCCTGACGGACGTTCAGTAGGCCCATAGCACATTGGGGAGCTCGTTGACCCATCTCCACTTTTGCTCTCCTAGCCTCTTCCTCATAATATTTAATAACGTCTTATTAATGGTTTCTACTTGTCCGTTCACTTGTGGGTGTCCCGAAAATGAGTACTTTGCCTTAATCCTGAGCTCTGTGTACCACTCCTGGTAATGGAAACAATCGAACTACCTGTTGTTATCCGATATGAAGCTTTGAAGGATCCCGAACCGACAGATTATAAACTTCCACAAAAACCTTGTGATAGCCAGGGTCATTATCGTTGCCAATGCTTCTGTCTCCATCCATTTCGTGAAGTAATCAACCGCCACCACCACGAACTTTACCCCCCCTTTACCCCCGGGAAACAGGCCAATGAGGTCGAGTCCCCATTGTGCAAAGGACCAGGGGGAGACAATGGAGGTCAACTCCTCCAGCAGACAGTGGGGGGTCGGTGCGTGCTCTTGGCACTTAGAGCATTTCTTCACGAAGTCCTTCGCGTCCCAAAGGGAATTGGGCCAGTAGTACCCCGCCCGTGTTACTCGTGTGACTAGCACCCTTCCACCCGAGTGATTTCTGCATATTCTTTCAGATACCTCGGTCAGCACGTACTGAGCTTCTTCAGTAAAGATGCATCTTATGAGGGGTTCGGAAATGTGCTGCCCTGTTTTTGACTTTCCTGGCCTCCTCCCGATCATCCAGGACCTGACCTCCCTCAAGGAACTTTACGATGTCTCCTGCCCACTCTAGTGCCTGCGACAACTAGACTGATACACTGACTCCAATGGCCGGTGTGTCTATAGTTTGGACTATGATGTTATCCAGAAGGGGTACTTCTTACTCACCCGAGACAACCTTTGCCAAGCGGTCTGCTATGTGGTTTTCTCCCCTCGAGATCTGCTGGATGTGGAAATACTGAAAACGATCGCGCTCCTCCCATACTTGCTGGAGGTACTTCTTTAGTTTTTCGTCTTTGGTGGCAAACTATCCCGTGACTTGACCAACCATTACCTGCGATTCAACTCTTACTTCGACCTCGGTTGCTCCCAGTGACCTGACCACTATCATCCCTGCCAGTAGCACCTCTTACTCAACCTCATTATTGGTGGTTTTGAAACCAAGTTTGATTGCGTAGTTGAGCTCTTCTCCAACTTCCATGACTAAGTGCACCCCTTCACCCCCCCTAGCCCGGTAGTACAAGCCGTCGACGTAGACATGCCAAGGTTTGCCATGGGGTGTCACAATTATTTCTTATCGGAAATCAGAGAACTCAACCATAAAATCGGCCAGAACTTGTCCTTTGATCGCCATCCAGGGAAGGTACTCGATGTCGAACTCGCTCAACTCGATTGCCCAGTCTGTCATGTGGCCTGACACATCCGGCTTCCATAGTCTTTTCGAGGGGTATGTCGGTGAGTACCTTCATCGGATGGGCTTGGAAGTAGGGTCTTAGCCACCTTGCAGTGATGACCAGTGCGAAGGCCAGCATTTTTGTTTGGGGATACCTGGCCTCAACTCTTCGAAATGCGTGGCTCATATAGTAAACGGGCCGTTACTCGCCCCCCTCGACGCGAACTAGTAAGGCAAACGACGTTCAGGGTCACAGCCACATATACCATCAAGTCTTCCCCTGGGCCAATCCGGCTGAGGAGCGGTGGGTGGGCCAAATACTTCTTAAGCTTGTCGAAGGCCTTGTTGCACTCATCATCCCATTCACGTGCCTTTCTGAGGACTTTGAAGAATGGAAGGTAGTGGTCGGTAGATGTTACGATAAAGCAGCTCAACGTGGCGACTCTTCCTGCCAACCTTTGCACCTCGTTGATCGTCCGCGGCAGGGGCATATCGATGACTGCCTTAACTTTCTCGGGATTGGCCTTGATGCCTCGTTCCGAGACCACGAATCTCAAGAACTTGCCCGACTTGACACCAAATGCACATTTTAACAGGTTGAGCTTCATATTATACTTCTCAGTACTGAAAAGGCCTCCTGAAGGTTGTCAAGGTGCTGTTCGGGCCTTTTGCTCTTAACTAAAAGGTTGTCCATGTAGATTTCCATGTTTCGGTCAATCTACTCCTTGAACATTCAGTTAACTAATCGCTGATAAGTTGCCCTTACATTCTTGAGGTCGAACAGCATGGCCCTGTAACAGTAGAGACCTCGGTCAGTGGTGAAGGTGTTTTCTCCTCGTCCCCCGCACTCATCGTAATATAGTTGTAGCTGGAATACGCGTCCATAAAGCTGAGTATGGGGTGTCCTACCGTTGAGTCTACCATAAGATCTATGTGCGGGAGTGGGAAGATGTCTTTCGAGCACACTTTGTTCAGGTCGGTGAAGTTGATACACATCCTCTACTTTCCACTTGACTCATTCACCAATACTACATTGGACAGCCATTCGAGATAGTGCACTTCTCGGATGAACCCCCGACTAAAAGTCAATCCACCTCTTCGACGATCCCTGCGTACTTATCCGCACTAAATTTTTGGCATTTCTATTTGACTCTTTTTGCCTTAGGGTCCACGTTGAGGCGGTGCTCGATGACAGGAGTGTCGATTTTAGGCATCTTTTCCTGGCTTTAGGCAAACGCATCCCGATGTTTGCTAAGGAGCTGTTTCAAGGATCAGTTTAGTTCGGGGACATCTTGTTGATGATAAATGAACACGCGATTTATGAAGTGCATGGCCTGTTGTTCCTTTTGAAGGATATAAGCGTGATTAGGATACGTTTGGGTACCAAGAATATTTCATGTATTCTCATAATACTCCACTACTATTCATTAATTTATTATTACTTTTTACTACTATTTATTACTATTTAATATTTTATTATTATTTTTTTACTACTTTTTCATTACTATTCACAACTCTTTTCAACACTTCTTCCTATCTCCAAGCAGGCCCGGGAGGCCCATTGAGTTCATGGAGGGAATGAATGGTTCAATGGGGCAAACCTCTTGAGCCTGCTAAATTAGGCCCAATTACTGGATGCTATTGGATAAATGGCCTGTTCAGAAGTTCTAGAAAGTCAACACAATGTAGAAAAAAAGAAAAGAAAAAAAAAACAATTCATTTGTAGAAAATTAGTATGAGTAAAAGTTGGATTCATTCATTTAAATTGCTTTGACTTTTCTTTTGCATTAGTATTAGTCTATACATATGCATATACAAAATTACTTCTTTTACATATTCACTTTGTCATTTAAGTAAAATTCTCACATTAGCTAATGCATATTTGAGATAAAATAATAATAAAATATTATTATTTTATTATTATTAATTTTTTGCCTAACTATAATTTCATAGCATCAGTACATATATTAATACAATTTCATGCATCCAAATTTAGCAATTCCAAATATAATAAAATACATCAAATTCTTATAAAAAAAAAACATCAAATTTATATACACCAAAAATGAATCACATGTGCTCATAGACAGAACATATTAACATGGAAATACAATACAAATTCATTACAATATAAATTTTTCCAAAATCATTACAATAAAAATTTCTCCAACATCATTACAATACAATAAAGTTTCTCAAGAAATGGAGGAGAGAGAAAAAATGAATAAAATATATTTTAGAGAGTGAATAATTGATCTCCAAATTTACATAGATACTATTCATAACTAGCTAAATATTTGGATATGCATAAGCCAATGTAGAGGAATTTTGGCTCATATTATGCAAATATGATTTTGCATATGGAGATGTATAGATCAATGTGAATGCTCAGTGCTGCAAATGAATAAAAGAAAGATATTTTTATCTACTATTACATATATCTAAACAGTAATATTAGATACAGTCTTGAACTATAAAAATCTTGCATAGCTCTTTTGAAAAAAAAAATGAGTAATGTTAGATCGTGAGGGTGAGTATTAAAAATATAATACAAATAATTAAATCTATATATTTTCATCAGTTTAAACTTTTAGGACAAGCGATGATTTCACATATAATCTCCAACATTCAGTTTCGAATATCATCTGTTCACGTATTTTTCCCTCCATTAACCTTCGACCCCATGATCAATTCATCACCGTAAATTATCATCATTCTTCATTGTACATATATCATTAATTTATAGGTTTATAGACCTGCATATGCTTGGAACGTAAAGTGAAGTCAAAAGAGATACATACAAGAGATTAAGAATAAATAATTCAAAGAAATGCAGTTGATATTTTTTATTCTTTTGTCCTTAAATAACTGCATGGATTTGTCTAATTGTCTGTCTCTGGTTATAACAATTATACCATCAGGTCTTCCACTAGACTGGTCTGGCTGAGGAGAGGTGGGTGGGCCAAGTACTTCTTGAGCTCGTCGAAGGCCTTGTTGCACTCATCATCCCATTCACGTGCCTTTGAGGACTTTGAAGAATGGAAGGCAGCAGTCGGTCGACGTTGCGATAAAGCAGCTTAGCGCGGCAACTCTTCCTGCCAACCTTTGCACCTCGTTGATCATCTGCAACAAGGGCATATCGAAAACTACCTTGACTTTCTCAGGGTTGGCCTTGATACCTCGTTTCGAGACCATGAACCCCAGGAACTTGCCCGACTCAACACCAAATGCACATTTCAACGGGTTGAGCTTCATATTGTACTTTCTCAGTATTGAAAATGCCTCCTGAAGGTCATCAAGGTGTTGTTCGGGCCTTTTGCTCTTGACCAAAAGGTCGTCTACGTAGACTTCCATGTTTCGGCCAATCTATTCCTTGCACATCCGGTTAACTAACTGCTGATAAGTTGCCCCTGCATTCTTGAGGTTGAACAGCATGACCTTGTAAGAGTAAAGACCCCAATCAGTGGTGAAGGTCGTTTTCTCCTCGTCCTCTGCACTCATCCTAATCTAGTTGTAGCCGGAATACGCATCCATGAAGCTGAGTAGGGGTGTCCTGCCGTTAAGTCTACTATCAGATCTATGCACGAGAATGGGAAGCTGTCTTTCTGGCATGCCTTGTTCAGGTCGGTGAAGTTGACGCACATCCTTCACTTTCCACTCGACTTCTTCACAAATACTACATTGGACAGCCATTCGGGGTAGTGCACTTCCCGGATGAACCCCGTGACTAAAAGTCGGTCCACTTCTTCGGCGATCGTTGCGTACTTCTCTACACTGAAGTTTCGGCATTTCTGCTTGACTCTTTTCCCCTTAGGGTCCACGTTGAGGCGGTGCTCGATGACAAGAGTGTCAATTCTTGGCATCTTTGTTTGGCTCTAGGCAAACACATCCCAGTGTTCGCTGAGGAGTTGTTTCAAGGATCGACTTAGTTCGAGGGTCATCTTGTCGATGATGAATAAACTCGCGATTTACGAAGTGCCTGGCCTGTTGTTCCTTTTGATATGGATATAAGCGCGATTAGGATACGTTTGGGTACCAAGAATATCTCATGTATTCTTATAATACTCCACTATTATTCATTACTTTATTATTAATTTTCACATACTTTTTACTACTATTCATTACTTTTTATTACTATTCATTACTTTTCACTATAATTTATTATTTTATTATTATTTTTTCATTACTTTTTTATTACTATTCACAACTCTTTTTAATACTTTTGAACACTTCTTCTGTCTCCAAGCAGGCCCGGGAGGCCCATTGAGTTCATGGTGGGAAATGAATGGTTCAATAGGGGCGAACCATCTTGGGCCAGCCAAATTAGGCCCAGTTACTGGATGCTAATGGATAAATGGCCTGTTCAGAAGTTCTAAAAGGTCAACACAATATAGAAAAAGAAAAAAAAAAAAAAAAACAATTCATTTGTAGAAAATTAGTAAGAGTAAAAGTTAGATTCATTCATTTAAATTGCTTTGACTTTTCTTTTTCTTTTATATTGATTTCATACATTTAAGTGCTGCAAACGAATAAAAGAAAGACATTTTTCTCAGCTATTACATATATCTAAATGGTAATATTAACTACCGTCTTGGAATATATAACTCTCGCATAGTTCTCTAAAAAAAAATAGTAATGTTAGATTGTGAGTGAGTATTAAGAATATGATACAAATAATTAAATCTATATCTTTTTATTAGCTTAAACTTTTAGGATAAGTGGTGATTTCACATACAGTCTCCAACATTCAATTTTGAGTATCACATGTTCATGTATTTTTCCCTCCATTAACCTTCGACCCCATTATCAATTCATCACTATAAATTATCCTCATTCATCATTGTACATATATCATTAATTTATAGGTTTATATGCTTATAGGCCTGCATATGCTTGGAACATAAAGTGAAGTCAAAAGAGATACATACAAGAGATTGAGAATAAATAGTTCAAGGAAATGCAGTTGATATTTTTTTATTCTTTTGTCCTTAAATAACTGCATGGATTTGTCTAATTGTCTGTTTCTGGTTATAAGAAATTAAGGGAATCCTTTCTCTTCACTCCTCAAATCTTTCCTTTATCTATATTGTCTGTCATCTATAAAAAAACTGCCAATTATATCCTGCAAAAATAATTATTTCATGTCAAAATTAGTTCATTTTTATCGTAAATAGTCATTATCATTATAAATAATATATCATAAATACTTATTTTTCTTGTAAGATCATCGACCCAGGTTAGTTAAAAAAATAGTTTGATTTACATGATACTCCTGATCTAGTTCTTTGAGGAGTGATGTCAGGCATGATACTTGATTAATAAAATAATATTGATAAGAGGTAGTTGGGGCAAGATAAAGCTAATTTATCTCAATGGCCAATGAGCTGTGCCTGCCTAATTTACTTAATCACATTAATTATCCTTAATTTATTGTTTCCCAAATCAACAGATGTTCACATTAATTTATAACAAATATTCATGTTGTCTTCTTTCCATGGTCTTAAACAATTGTGGTAATTCCCAAAGGAATCCTGTTGCATTCACACAGATCTAATTTTCTATTAATCTTCCATGGATATTGCTAATCTCTTGCCTTTATACCATTAGAGCAAAAAAGAAAGAAAAAAATTACAATGGTATCTAAAATTATTTTCCACAACACTAGATTCTCATGGGAAGGCTGGCAAGTCACGTGTTCTATAGTCTAAAAGGACTAGTCAATTATATAATTTGAATCCTTTCGGAACCATTATAGCAAGCAAGACCAACTTCTTATTCTCAGACAATGTAAAAACACATACACTACTTTTTTTTTTAGAAGAGGGCGGTATTCTAAATTTTATTGGTAGCCCTCACTTATAGCAGAGAAAAACCGTAGTTACAATCAGATGCTTGGGAATACAAAATAAGATCATCTTATTATTCTCAAATAATGTGGAAACACATACATCACTTATCCTTATCGTTCAGCATGAGATATCACACATATAAAGTATAGGCCAAGAGTTCGGAACATGAGTTTATTAGGTATTGTTTTTAGCAGAAGCAGCAACACAAGGAATCAGATTATATACTAGAAATATGAGTTATCTTTTTTGTTTTTCAAAACGTACCTCATATATAAAGGCATGACCCCAACCCAAGTACCGTTGAAGTACTCTTTCAATTGGAAAGGACAATTACAAGGTTGTACCTGCTGTACAGCATCAGTTTTTTAGCTAGTGTTTCATAAAATGGTGCACGACATGCTTCCTACTCCTGAACAAAAATACCATGATGATCAACAAAGTCTAGATTCATGGATCCCATTAGAGAATTTGTCAACAAAAAAAAAAAAACCAAAAAAGGCCTACAAGATGATAATGTAATTAACTAATGATCAGTGATCTGTATGTAGTAGACTTTTAAGCATTAATATTCTGATTGAGGGAGAACTGAATTTTATATACTGCTCTACCACAACCATTATTGAGTCATGGCTTACATACAAGAACAGATTAATATATATACATATAAAGACACAAACTATAAAATATATGAGTAAATTAATAAACAATGGATTGATCTGTATTCTGCATTAAAAAATTACATGGATCCCTTTCGGCCGGGGGGTTTCTTGGAGAAAATCACTTCCTTCAAAGGTTCTCTGACTTGCTGCGCCAAGACAGATTAATCAACTCTCAGCTGAATATGTAAATTGTCAATCAGAACCATGACACAATTCGATCGTTACATAATCAGACTAAAAATGATCAGTTTGACTTGTAGTTTATAAACTGGTATGTATTCTCTTTGTAGCCGTGCCCAGAGGAGAGGGTGAGGTGGTGTTGGTATCTAAGGCCTCGTTTATTAGAATATATTTTTTTAATATTATTTTTATTTTAAAATTTAAAAAAATTAAATTATTTATTTTATTTTATACAAGAATTTGATAAAGTTATAATAAGTAGATGAAATGAATTGAAAAAAATTATAAAAACAGACGAGGCCTAACTCTCTGCACAGATGTAAGTGCGTGCTAAAGAATATACCAAGAAATGAAACGAATTAAATCATAAAAAACTTAACAAAACCATGATACAGTACTTCAGGACATCAAATTTCCAACCTAATCATCATCTTTTTTAGTACTCAAAATAATGAATTAGGACCATGCCAAACATCTTAGGATGATCATGATGACCTATTTGCCACTGCTGGGGCTTGGGGCTTTCTAACAAGGCAAAAGTTTGATAGAGACTTCCCCTTTTCCGATGTAATCAAAGTTCTAAAGCCTCCTCCGGTCCATTGATGTGATAGAAATTACATGGTGTCACTTTAGATTAATCTTTTAAAAAAATTTCATAATCTCTTACTATTCACCTACATTCTATACTCTATTTTTTTTATTTTTTTTTATTTTATCAAATAGTTTCTGGTTGATAACAATTTCTTATTATTATCAACCAGAAAATTACGTGCCGAAACAAAAGCACTAACGCACCAAACAGTGGCCACAAAAACTAGCCATGTACGCAGACTAGAACTGTCAAGTACTACTGATTTGGATTGCATGCCGCCAAATTGCAGCCACAGATACAACTTTATTAAAGACATGCATATATATCGATATACTTTCGCAAAAAGAGTTTATAAGGAGAGCTGCTTCAGCCTTTTTCGGCATGGAAATGGCCAACATTATGATAAATATTCCTCCAACTTGTAATGGATAAAGTTTGAATATCTCTGGTAGCTGCGGCGGATAATGATAGAGTTTTACCATCTTGTTAATTATTTTACATGACCCACATCAGATGGATATATACTTGCATATAAAAAAGCAATTGGGAGATTCGATTATTTCAATGTCAAATTTAAGGTCGCCATCAATGTATAGAAGAGAGTAACAGAAACATTTGAAAACAAAAAATACACAAAACCCATAAAAAATTGAAAAAAAAAAGGATTAGAAAAAGGAGAGAGAGAGAGAGAGAGAGAGAGAGAGAGAGAGAGAGTTTTGGCCTGAGAAGCTACACTGGCTAGATCTCCCTTCTAATAGTTTTAACATATGGACTTGCAAGTGTCACCGAGTGTGTCAGCGATCAATGAAAATTCAAAAGGCTCCCTCTCCGGCTTCTATCTCGCATAACATGCCCAGAGTTGAGCTATAAGTATTGAGACAAGAATCAAGAGTCAAATATAAGGGAGAGAGAGAAGATATAGAGGGTTTAAATGAAGAGGAGAAGGGAGATGGAGAAGGGGTCAGAGATAAGGTCTGTCATTGCAGAGCTCACTTTGATGGTCAAAGTACTTAAACCTGGTGATAATCATGATGCTGCTCACATCCCCACAAAGCCATTTCTTTATGTCTGCAACTTGGTTATTCAAGTTCTTGGTTGGTCTTTTTATCTGCACCTCTCTCTCTCAATAGCTCTAGATGTGTAGAAAATCACATAAACTTTTTGTGGTTTTAAACCTTTTGCAGATAAGATTGGACCAACGATGGCTGTTCTTAGACAAGACATTCATCAGAATATTCAGGTAATTAGAAGGAAAACCACGGCATAACAAAAATCTCCCCGATTCTCTTTTGATTTTGTTATATGAAAAGAATACTCTTTTGATTTTGTAATGACATGCTTTCCTGCTGGCTTTCTTAAAGTTGTGGAGCTTTATTATCAGAAATTACGGCTATCAAAGCTGTGATGCTTTCCTGCTGGCTTTTTTTATTTGAATCCTTATCTTTAACGACTTCCATTTTTATATTGTGTCTCGAGCGCAGAGATTGGAAATGGCCCATGAATCTGATCCTTTACTGAATTCAAATCTGGTTGAGATCTTGAAAAAAGAGTCCAGTGAAGGCAATGCAAGAAAAGTTACAAGCTGTAGCAGAGCCTTTCTATGGCTTACCAGGTAAACATCTTTGTGTTTTTGCCTTCTAATGTTAAGATTCTGAGTAATACAAAAGTTAAAAAATATATATATAAAAAAAAGTCTAACAAGGGTCCAACAGAGGTACATTTGTGTAGCTGCTCTAATAATTTTTGAAGAAGGAACTTTGTTCTTGTTAAGCCCTATCACCCCCATTCTTATGTTAAACATTCATAAATTTAATAATTAATTTTTAAATTAATTTGATTTATTGTATTTAATGATCGGAGAAGATCACGTTCAGATTACTCCATGATCAACCGTGCACGTATTAGTAATAATAATGACTCATTTCACAGTTCATCTGGCACAAAGTCATGAATACAGACAATAACTAGAGTATCTTCTTGTCCATGACCATTTTGTTTATGGTTTCTGCAAGTCAGCTCTATTTGTCACAGCATAATCCAATGACAAGATATAATGTTCTTTTCTTTTTCTAAGTTTATTACGGATCGGATTAATATGATATCCTGTGATGCTAGCTTTAACTTGAGGTGATCATGTACTTTGATTAGTTTCGTGAGTTAGTTTAATTCTTGATTCAAACATAAGCACTTCACTGTCTTGGCTTCATGTTGTTAATTGAAACAAAATAAACTTGGATTAAGCTCCGTATCTGATTTTAGAATTAACTTGGAAAAAATTGGCTAACTGATGAATCAAATTCGTATTCTATCTTTCTTTCTTTCTTTCTTCTTCTTCTGTTTTTGGTCTGACTACTCGCATCTAAAATTATCAGGCCTTGATGTTCAATTACATGAACAAATTAATGTGTTTTTCTCCCCAGATCCATGGATTTTACTTCAGCATTATTGCAAGAACTAGCAAAAGACCCTGAACAGAAGATGGAACAAGCAGTGGAGGAGTCTTACAACACCACTTTAAAGCTATGGCATGGATGGATATCATCAGCTGCTTTCAAAGTAATAATTCCTCACACTCCCTAAATGTTTGTATCCTTTAATTGCCATCACTTGCTTTTAATAAAGGTGGGTGAATCAAATTGATTGTTTGGGCCAGTTTGAGCTTCACTTTTCTCAATGAGAGCCCATCTATGACCTGGTAGTGTCTTTTCTCTTCATGTTAAGCTCATGAGTGCTATTTTCTTTTTATCACTGTTTACAAGCTTTCTCAAGCATTAAAGCATGGTCATGCTACTGTATGCTTCCTTCATCATCTTCTTCCAAACACACCTCCAACTAACAAATGTGGTGTTTTCAGGTAGCTCTAAAACTAGTGCCTGACAATGAAACCTTCACTAATCTCCTCATGGGGAAAGATGGCAACTATGAGACCCTTAAAGAGGAAATGCAAACCTTGATTTCACTATTTTTGCCTTTATTAGAAGAAAATCACTCTATCTTGGTAAGCTTAATTTCATGTTTTCTAACAAAAAAACTATATTTGCAAGTCGATGTGGAAGATACACCCATCACGCGTTAGAAATGACAATCATTCATGCCATGTCAGTGTGGAGGGAGAGTGTCTAATACTGTAACCAACACTACCTTGCAAGTATGTACGCCTGTGTTATGCAGTTCCTATATGTTTATTCATACTGGTTTCTTATTTGTTGCAGAAATTTTATGGCTTGGAAAGGTTAAAGTCTACCTAAAGGAGATATCATAGAAAGAAAACGGGACATATGTACAGGGTCTGGTTTTGAAAAGCAATGTTTTATTTTTTACTTTTTTTTCCGCTGTAATATAATACAAATATGTAAATAGCTCGATATGCAAAATCTGTCAAAAGAAACATGAAATTAAGGGAGTATAATGTATATGTTATACATGTAAATATCATCTCATCGGCTGTTTATAACAAGCAAGAGCTGTCAATGGAGTAACTAGGAATCTTTCTTGGATCCCCTGCCAAAGAACACATTCAACAATTGCATTTGGGTAGTGAAGTATTCTCAGGTATTCTATTAATAGTAATGAAAAACGAATGATAGAATATTGAATAATAATGAATAACAGTAAAAAAATAATAATAAAATAATAAATAATAGTAAGATATTCTGATCTAAATACCTAAACGTAGAGAAACATGAAGGTGTAGTGCTTGAAGGTATGCTTCTTATGTTCCATCCAGATTTTTTTTGAGGGAGTTGACTATTTAAATTTAATTTTGTATTTTTTAATTAAAAAAATCCTCACTCGTGACGAAGGATTTACGAGGTAACAATATCAATGGACAAGACAGTATCCAAACTACAGATAAAGATAAAATTATCCATCACACTACAGGCTCTACTTCCATCCAGATACACTTCGTATGTTTGCCGAGAAAAATATATGTAGTCATCATGTTCTGAATGTGGTACGCAAGCCAGCCTCTTTGTCCAGTAGGAAATGATTTGGGTTATTGGAAGCTAATTCGGAGGCTAATAACGAACGGTCCACATCTTAGATGACTCTCAATAGATTATTCATCCTATTTTTTAAAATATACAAGCTTATAATCTGTGCAATGTGCAGATTATTATATATATTGTGTATAAGAGAGAGATTTAGGAAGAGATCGGATTTTATAATGGAGAAATTCAAAACAGTTTATAGAACTGTTTATTTGGCAAAACAATATAAAAGTTAAAATAATATTTTTGAGTGGAAACTTGAATCGATTTATATACTTATATATAAGAAATGAAATAAAACTTAAAAGTTACAACAGTTCATAATGAAACATTATTTTTAAAAGGATTACCGTTCTATAAACATAACACTTCAAATTTAATAAGTAGAATGTCACATCGCTTAAAATGCAAAACAATATAAATATTGAATTAGTGCTTTTAGATGGAGTTTTGAATCGGTTTATATTTTATATGTAAGAAAAGAAATGAAACTTAAAAGTTACAATAGTTCATAATGAAACATTACTTTTAAAAGATTTACCGTTTTATAAACATAACACTTCAAATTTAATTAATAGAATGCTTACTTTTATGGATAAAATGTCACGTCGGAATTATATGATTCAACTTTTAAATATAGCAATAGATCACTAAAACTTACTTTTTCTATTTTACATACTAACTTTTAGAATATATTATATATCAATTTATCTACTTTTTTTATATCATTTAAATATTATATTTTTTTAATATATTTTATTCATTTCAAATAAAGTAGAAAGTAGATAAAAGAAATAAATAGAGTAAAAAGTAGTGAGAGAAATTAATTAAATATTTATATAAATGTGAATAGTATTCCATAGAAGAAGAGATGGTACTATAACAGACTGGATATTAGTTATAAAATACATAATCTATTGAATGGGCTATATTAAGCTATTTCTTTTAAATTTTACAACACTATAGGTTTTACGTAACGGATGCTCTTGTAACCTTGAGAATGGGCATGTGATGACTTTCGACAGAATATTTTTTGGGAAATGCTTCTCCTATATAAGTTGGCCACCGATTACATTTTTTTATTTAATTTTTAAGTAATTATTTTAAAATGAATTCATATTTTTTATTTTTTTAAAAAAATATTTAATAAATTTAAAAAAATGTTTAAAAAAAAAAAAGATAAAAGTGTCTGTTGTTTCGGTGGACTCCCTCTCTGCTAGCACCATCCATTTTTTAAAAAAAGAGTATTGGCATCCAAAACACACAATAGTAAAATAACCAAAAACACCTTACAATAAAATCCACTTCCCTCTCATTTCATACATTTTATTTTTACAACAAAACCCAATCCGTGTCGCCCAAGGCCTCTCGCCCGTCGCCCATCCTCAATCGTCAACTGTCGAGGTGCCATCGACTGTCGAGATGATGCCAATCGGTAGTCCGGTGGTGCAGATTTGACCATGAGGGAGAGGGCACGTGAGGGAGAGAGAAATAATCGATGTGGGCTAGGGAACTATGGCCGAGAGGTTAACGTCCAACTTGCTCGTGAGTGGCGATGCGGGGTTGTAGGTGGCGGAATGTGAGCCACGACATGGATGCGTGGGGTGGGGCTGCAGGCGTGCATGCGGAGGAGCTATGGGCCTCGGGTTGGAGGAGGAGTACGAACTCGGTGGTGGTGGTCGGTGGCTACAATGGGAGGCCAGAAAAGGGTTTTAAGAAAAAAAAAAAAGTGTGACACGTAATATGTGCTATAGATCAACCACTGTTCGTAGAGCTCTTCTTTTCATATTTTTTTCAACATATTTAAATTTTTTTTAAAAAAATACAATAATATATTAAAAATCATTTTTTTAATTATTAAATAAAAAAATTTTGAAAAATAATTAAATACAAGCAAAGTGAAGGGCAAAATGAAGGGGCTAGCAACCTTTTTTTGTTTTTTTTTGTTTTTGTTTCCCGATCGACATTTGACAGATCGAAACTGAATGGTCACTGCAAAGGAAAATTGTAAAAACAGAAACTTCAGAGAGAATCTCTGAAATTCAGTATTTTCACAAGCTCAGGAGAACTCTTCAGTCAGCGCCATGTCCCAAGAACGACAATATCCTCTAGCAATCTGAAGCTGTACTAAACATACACCAAAGATCTCACAAGTTATTTTTTGGGGGTGAGTTCTCTCTCTTGGTTGGCTTTATTTTTTCCAGCTCATACACAACTCCTACACGCTCTCCACTCTCAAAAGTGATCGATTTCCCTTTACTCGTTAGCAAGCTGCAGAATTTCTCTTCAGCACGATCGATTTCTTTAGCAAGCTGCAAAATTTACGAAATAGTTTTGGATTTATGATGTCTCTGCCTCTGACATGGACTTCGTTGAACGTCTATGTAGTGGTGTAGTGGTGTGCTTATTTATTACCCCTGAAATCTGAATCAGAAAACCCATGATCCCATTGCTTAATTTGTTTGGATTACCATCTGGGTATGCTTAATAGCACACCCTCTCCCCATTAGCTGGATTCATATTATCATGAGCAATTATTCACTTGGGTCTTCTGGGAGTCCCAAGTCCTTCCATGCATACCCAAGAGGCAGCGACTTTGATTTAGAATTAGGAATCGCTAGACGTGCCCGAAAGCCTAAGAATTCCCCCTTTCATCCCATCAAAATGCTTAAAACGTTGGGAACTCGTCTTCATTATTACTGTAAGCTACACCCACTTTTGGTTTTCATCATCTCCTTGTCCCTTGTGGTCACAATCCTCATCATTTTATCTCTTTATGAGAGCCACTACCGAATGGTGGGTAGTAATCAAAAAATCGATGTGGTTTTGGGCGATAATCCGTTGCGGGATCTTCGGAGTCTGGTAATGGTTGCTGGGCATTCTGTATATACGAGTAGTAGCTGTGGGAAAGCTGACAAAGAAGATTCATGGTTTTTGGAATCTTATCAGAAGAATCCAGGTCAAGCTGCTACGTTTGTGAGACATATTCAAGAGGGAGTTGAAATTGCGGCCAAAGATGATGCAGCTTTGCTTTTGTTTAGTGGTGGGGAGACTCGAAAAGATGCTGGTCCTCTTAGTGAGGCAGAGTTATTGGAGCGTTGCTGAGTCGAGAGGATGGTTTGGTGAGTTCATGTGTTATATTACTTTTTGTACCTGTTTTTCTGTGCCTCATTTGTATGGAAAATATTTATCAACTGAGAACTGATCTGTTTGTTGATTGCTAAAGGAATGGTTCTAATAGTTGCTTAGCTATATCCTGCTCACTTAGGAGTTAGATCAGAATCCATGATTATGTTTCCAATAAATTTCTTGCCTTTTAGTATAGTGGCTGTGAGTATTTTCTAAACAAAGAATCTTGGACTTAAATCCATTTGGTATAACTCAAGAATGAAGTGCATCCAATACAAAGTGAAGCAAGTATTTGTGGCATTTAATTTTTAAGTTATTAAAAGTATAGTTGCCCCATATCAATACAAACTATCAGAACTTTTAAACTAGGTTAGATTTATTTAAATTTATGTACTTTGGTATCTTACTAACAGTAGGATGAAGTGCACTCCTGGATTATTCTCAGCTTCAGTCAACTAAAAAGTAAGTAGTCGTTGGCCTGTGGCCTGCCAAGTATTTTGTAGCTATGAAGTCTTCTAGTTGCTATTTAAACTGATTGTGCAGATTTGCACATTAGTCATGATTGTTTTGTTATACTTTCTAGGGAACTACACATTTTTTACAGGCCGTTAGGCATTATGTTGGGGATAATAACTTACAGCCAATCATATCCTTGCAATGCTTTTACATCTTTCTTTAGGGTGAAACATTTTCTAGGGACTCTTTGGGAAATACGGAGCTGAGATTTTTAAGAGTCTTTTCTATGTAATGGATGATAAATATATATCCCCATTGTGTAGTTCTCTCGTAGCCTTGAGTTATCAGTTGTTTTTATGGAACAAATGGAAACTTGATAAGATTAATCGTGGATTCTTTGTAAGGTAAAGTTGTTTCCGATTCATGAATACTATGGACAATCTGGTTTTTCCTACTGTCATGCAACTGATCATCTGGTTGTTTGAATAGGCAAGAAAGAAAATATGAGATGGAGGGCACTCACGGAAGAGCATGCAAGGGATAGCTTTGAGAATCTCCTCTTTAGTGTGTGTCGTTTCCGAGAGCTTACTGGCACGTATCCTTATAACATAACTGTAAGCTCCCTTTACTCGAAGCTTTTTTATTCTTTTCCTTCTCCTTTTTTCTTTTTCTTTTCCTTTTGGAGCAAAAATATTTGGAAGGTATACATGTGATGGTATGAAAATTAAGAAAAACAACCAGACAGTTGTAATTTTTTTTTTTTTTTGTTCCCTCAGTGTAATGGATGTTCACAGTAGGGACTAACGACCATTGATTAAGCTTCATTTGTAGCATGAATATGTCAGCAATAAGTACTCACTTTGGCTTTGGAAAAGAGTATGACAAGTATTTTCCCAAATATACATATGGATGTTCCCGAAATAAATACATGTTTATGATTCTTTGAAAACCAAAGTACATACAAAGTCACTGTGAGTGTCTGCAAGAGAGTTGTAACACCATATATCAGTGAGCCGAAATGTATATCACACCAAATCATTTAGCTTCTTATTCTTCCTTTCATTTTCCTGTATTATGACTGTAAGTTTGTCGCTATTTATGTGTCTAAAATGCTAATCATCAATGGAACAAGTGCTGAGATACCATGAGAGAACATGCTCTTACTTTTTCCCTTTTGAAGTCTGCCCAAGCTTTTGTCAAGTCTATAACCACCCCCCCCCCCCCCCTCTAAGTGAGTGCGTTTTTGTGTTCTAGGTACAGTAGGTGTTCATGTGTATCACGTTTGCTCTCACACTTGAATGTATTTGGGATTTTTTTTCCTAACTATTCCTATTAGTTATATTTGTTTATAGAATCGTTATCATTAAAATTTCTGCAAGGTTTGAACTAAATCACCCTAACATTATTGCAATTTGGAATCAGGTTGTAAGTTATGATTTCAAGGAAGAGAGATTTGCGCATCTGCATCGGTCTGCAATTGGGTTTCCAGAGTCGAGGTTTTTCTACATAGGCACCCCAGCTTCACGCACTTCAAAAGAAGCAGCTCTGAAAGGTGAGGCATTGGTGCGGACTCAATTCCATGGAGATCCATATGGGTGCCAAGGTTCTCTCTTTCGGAAAAAATTAAAGCGTGATCCTTTTCACCGGTCAATTCCTTATCCTAATGGGTGCCCTGAGATTGAAGGTCTGTTCAAATATTGTGGAACAGCTCCTTATCCAGGCTCCCTTCCTTGGTCCCAGTGAAACTTGTTAAGAGGAGTTTTTACACATACAACAAATATTAGTTAAATCCACCAATACAACCAGAAAGAGATGCCTAACCTGAGAATAATGTAGCTTTTTTCTTAATTAACTGTTCCAATCAATTTTTAGAGAAATGAAAAGAAAATAGAATATGTTGGGAAGATAAGAGAGAAAATTATGTCACCATCAGATGATGGGAAACTTGCATCTATGCTCTATATGGTGGAAAATTTTCTTGGTAACAAGGAACTACTTGTGGTCAATGCTATGTGCATTATTGATGTTCTTATCCCACTTAGTTGCTAGAAGTATCTCAAAACTTGGTTAACCAAACACCCAAGCTTTTGCACATTTAAGTTTCACTTTTTTGTTTGTACAAGAACATTATTATCCACTTTTTTTGTAGGGCAAAGTATGTTGTCGGGGATGCTCATTTGCAGAAAAGTTGATCAACACGTTTGAAAGTACTGAAATTAAATAAACCATCCAAAACTTAAATATCGCTTCAACCCTCATGCTGCAAACCAGGGTTGATGCCCAAGTGCCAATGATTATTCATCATGCTATAGGGTTGCAAACGGGCCTTTGGTTACATTGTTACACAGGTATTTGGGTAGCTACCCTGTGTTCCTCAGGAAAGGGCAGGTTGCAGCCTCCTTGACGGAGGAACTATCCAAGCTAGCACCTTGCATGAGACCTCCTAGCAGTTCTCCACGGTCAAAGTAGAACTCGACCTTCACAATTTTCTCCTGTTCGTCCAACTGTTTCAAAGAAGAAGAAGAAGAAGAAGAAGAAGATGATTATAACAAAGAACCACAACGACAATACCTCAAAAACGGCCATCCCAAAGAGTTCAACCATTTCTCCTGTTGGTTCATGGCCTTTGAAAGCACCCTCCATAAAACCCCAATGCCTGAACTTGTAAACAATCACTGGTGGCCCTGAATAAACTCTCAGAACCTCCAGAGCAAACCCACGCGGGAAAGCCGTAACGAAAGCCCTATGAGATGAATCAATTTTTTCTTCTGCTGGATTGTAGCCACGAAGCTTCTCTGGCAAAGAGGTTTGTAGAAAGGAATTGTAGCCTCCCCCAAGCTTGCGCTTTTCTTCTAAAGTTACAGCCTTCCTTCCTACAGGTTTGAGCGATTTGTAATACATGACTAAAGATATTTGGAATATGGAATGATTATGATAATAATTCAGTGATATAAATAAGGAGCTTGGGGTTACCATTAAGGCTGAAAGTATACTTATTCGGATCAAGTGATTTATAGTCATCAGAGCATGTTTTGTTGAACATCTCCATTTCCCATGACTTAACAAGGTTCTGCACTTTTTCTTCAAGTGAGCCAGGAGGCCATATCTATTTCCCATGAACAAATTGGTATCAGATTATCTTACAAATTTTATGGCGTAAGATATCAGAGAGAGAGAGAGAGAGACCTTAGTTCTGCCTTCTTCTAAAAGCCTGTTAACAAGATCATAGTTAGGAGGGGCACCAAACCTCCATTTTGTGTTCTTCTCTTCTTCTCCATGTAAGTAGGAACGATATTTGTCCTGAGCCTCAACTCCTGAAGTTGCCATCTTGCTTCCCAGTAAACAAGAATTTCTGGGTATTGCCAACTTCTGGAGTTCTGTTACAGAAGAGATTATTACCACAAACCGAATGTTTCAGAAGAGACTCTTATATTGGCAATCAGTACAGCCACCACGCTTTGAATAGTCTGCAACTCTAGTGTCACGACTCCTCGTATATCAAGGTCTGAACCTACAGTGTGCTTGTCTTCATATATTGTGTGGCCCTTTACAGTCTTCGCTGTACAATTGAGCCAAGAGAAAGATGGATGTATTTCTAGCGGAAAAATTCTACACACCTCCATCACACATTTTTATTTTCAAAAAATATATTCAACCTCTTACTATTTACATAATTTCCACACACCATATTTTTTTTTTTATTAAATATTTAATATATGAATAATGAATAAAAAAAATAAATTAGTTTAAAAAAAATAAACTTAAAAATATTTTTTAAAAATATTAAAAAATATTAAAATTTAAAAAAATATAGTGGGGAGAGGTTGTGTAGAATTGCTCTTTTATTTTTATTTTTATTTTTTAATCTTACTAAATGTATGGTATATAGATGATAAGTAAAATAATTCAATAAATTTAAGAAGAATAAAAAAAAATTTAAAAAGTGTAGTTTATTGTGCGTGGGAATATAAATAACAAAGCTCATAATAATAATATTTAAATATTAAATAATGAAATTTTATTAAAAATCTTGAGATGCAAAACAAATATTAATATTTTTTTAATTAATAAAATCTATAAGCCGGCCCTGTGTAGTGGCCACCTCCAACTAACAGCCTTGTTGAATATGGATTAAGGTTCATTGTACCTACCAAATTGTCATGATGGCCACGTACGAAGATCCCTCATCGGTGATGTTCAGGTCGGGTTGTGGTCGGTTTAGATTAAAAAATGAAATGAATTAACATAATTTATGAATAATAATAAAATTTATGAATATTAATTAATAGTAATGAAATTAGTTTAGATGGATTGGAATAATTTTTTAATTTATCTCGTTTGTTTTCAGATACGAGATGAGATGAGATGAGTTGAGTTGAATTGTTTATTTTATTTTGTATTAAAATTTGAAAAAATTGTAATGATTAGGTGAGAGAAAATGAGATGAATTTGAAAAAATTGAATTATTTATTTTATTTTGTATTGAAATTAAAAAAAGTGTAATGATGAAATTGAAATGAGATGAAATAAGATAAGATATTTTTCGAAAACAAACGAAAAATATTCAGATTAATAAAACCTATTTGTTACTTTTTTAAAATTAAAAATCTAATTAAAATATAGATAACTTATCAATCGAGTTGAATCATCAGCCTCAAACAATTAGTGAATATTAAAAATGAATAAAATAAAAGTGTGCATTGAAATAATGGCGTAAAGAACTAGCCTTGCAGCCCAAGTAGTCATATTCATATACCACAGTGGCAGCCAGCTTAATGTGAGTGGGGGAACCAACTCCATGTTTTGATTACTCTGCAACCTACCACGCTTTGAATAGTCTGCGACTCTAGCATCACGACTCCTCTGTTGGTGGAAAGTGGCTGCAAAATATAAAATAGTGAGTGAAAAATTTGCGTACGTTACAATGTCGCTTTTTTTAAAGATAACATTCGTCCTACTAATAACGGTCTTATAAGTAAATTTATCTCTAAGATGTAATAAATTCTATAATAAATCTATTTATTTAATTAACTTATAGATAATCAAAAAAATATAAATAAAAAATTATTACTTTTCATTTTTTTGAAATCTAATACGAACAGGTATATCAATTTATTACGCCCGTTATCAAGTGATAATTGTGATATAAAGGTTGGACTTGGTCCAACGACCTGACCTTGCTTTCCTGCCAAACAACTTGCACCAGTTCAGAACCTGACAAGTGCGACTTTTGGCATTTTATTTGCCAAGCATAGTGCCTTTATGCGCCAAGCGCTATGTCGTGAATTTCAAGAGTTAGGGTTGGTTTGGTTACCCAATTAAATTCAACTCATCTCACTCATCATTACAACTTTTTCAAATTTCAATATAAAATATAATAAACAATTCAATTTTTTTAAATCCCAAAACAATAAAAATATTCAAAAATAATATTTTAACAATATTTTATTATCTAAACTCAACTCAACTCAACTCATTTCAACAACCAAACATACCCTGAGTATTGGTAGTGGTTTCTTTATAATCCGTAAAATTATCTCTTTTAAAAAATAATTTTATATTTAAAGAATTATTTTCATATTGATTTATGTATATTTAAATCAAATAATAATAAAAAAATTTTATTTTTTTATTTTTTATTTGTTTTCTAAAATTATTTTTTATATATATTTTATAATTAGCATCCACTTTGTATTATCAACTTAATAAAAATTTTATGTATCTAAATTATTTTAATATAAATTTTACAAAGTTAATTTTAATGTGTATGAGAGAAAAAAAAACTAGTAAAATAATATTTGAATAATAAACAGTGCTTCTTCATATTTGAAGAATGATTGTTTATAATTATATAAAAATATAAAGATAAAAAAGTCAATACAGACCTTTTTAAAGACAGATTCTTTAAATTTAAAGATAAAGATAAAGATAGAGAAGCCACTACCACTACTCTTACAACCCTTTGGGCATGGGTACCTTGGTGCTGGGCAACTTGCCATGGTCTGGAGTAGGCTCTCCATAAATCCTTTGAAGGAGGCGTGGCTTGAATCCAGCTCATGGGTGAACCTAGAGTACTAGTAGTACTCTTAATGAAGTTAAATTTTAGTTAAAAAATAGTTAAAATGTAAACTAAAATGTAACAATGGCTCAATAAATAAACAATAATTTTAACTTCAAATTATATTACTTGCCAAATTTGTTGAGCTAAAGGAGCTGGCTAAATATTATTTTTGGACTAAATATTATGTTTCTGCTGCTTACTTCTCCCCCAGGCCTCCATGATGACTTTTTGAATATGAACTTTCAAAATAATTTCTCTCTCTCTCTCTCTATATATATATATATATTAAAATCTTAATTACAATTTTCAGTTTTGCAACACTTGCTATATCAACCAATACAATAGAATATATGCCCGAGGTAAAATTCCTATTATTTTTCCAAGTAACAAAAATTTATAAGTAAAATAAATAAAGAATATTCACTAGAATTAAAATAAAGAATTTACAAGAATAAATTACAATTAGAATTAAAATAAATGAACAATTCAAAATCAATATTTTAATAAAATAGTGAAAGATTTGTTGAGCCTGTTATTTGATATTGTTAAAAAGTAGTTAGCTAAATTTGTAAAAGAGAATTTTTTAATCAAATTTTGACCAAAATGTATTGAACCCACTACTAATGCTCTTAGAGCCCCAATCCCACTAAGTCAATTAAAGGTTAATGGCATCTATATAGACCCAAAATATTATAAGCCTCGTAAACTTTTCATAACTTCTTTCTTTTCAAAATAATTCACAACTTTTAAAAATAAGTCCTCAAAATATTATTAATAATATATATAATATATATTATTTTAAAAATATTTCCAACATCCTCCAACTCCATGTTCAAGCAATGTCTCAATGAACAACAAACCACATCTTCGAAGCAGATTAATGTACTTTTCCCCTATAAAATTATAAATATTCCAACACCTGAATCTGATAAGAAGAAGCCTATACTTTTGTTATAAAGACTACTGATACTGTATGAAGTTTTCATGCTTATTCTTATAAACTATCCGTATATTTGCACGATCACTGATTCATTTGGTAGGATTAGGGATGCAAATTTAAATCGAAAAATAAGAAAATTGGACCGGACAAAATCGGTTGATCCAGTTTTGAACCGGTCCGGTCCGAGACCGGTTCCTAAATTAGAAAAATGAAAACCAGTCGGATCCAATCCGGTTTCGGTTTCATAGTTTTCGGGACCAGATAGGACTGGTTGGAAAAAAATATATATAAAAAATAATTTTATATATTGATATATTATACAAAATATTTTTTATATATAATTTATATATAATATATAATTATATATCATATATAACAAACATTATATATATTAGTATTGTTTGATCATAGAGTATTCATATTATAATTTATAAATTATAACATAGAATTTTAATCTTAAATATAAACATTTGTAATTTGTTTGATTATATGTTATTAATATAAATCACTATACTAAATAATCACAAATAAAATAATGATATAGTAATACTAATACTAAATTACTATACTAATATTATCACTATATATAATAAATTACTATACTAATACTATCACTATAATACTATCAGTAATATAGTTATAATAAATTAAGCTCACTATAACAATTAACAAATACTAATATAACAATTAACAAACTCACTATAGCTATAGTTATACTTGTAATCTAATATAAACTATAGCTATACTTATACTAACATAGTTATACTAAATCACTATAACTGATGCTAATATATAGCTATACTAATAGTCTAATATTAATACTATTATATAGTCTAATATATTATATAGCTATACTAATATATAACTAATACAAATAGTCTAATATAGATTATAGTTATAGTTATACTAATAAGTTATACTAAATCACTATAACTAATATTAATATCATTATAATATATTAAAGTTATAGCATAATATATGTATAATAGACTAATAGTATAGTGAACTTAATACTAACCTATAACTCTAGAACTATATATAATATGGATATCACTATTAATAGTGGTATAGCCTAAAGTTATTTAGTATAAAGCAATTACAAATATTAATTTAATTAACTAAATGTAACCATATACAAAATGTAAAAACTAAGAAGTTTAATATATTGACAATTAACATAGATTCATAATATTAATATATTGACATAATATAGTTAGTACAAATTAGCAATTAACATCATAATTATAATTATAATTAATTTTTTTAATCACTTAATTTAATAATCCACATTGAATAGTTTAATTAATTTTTATTTTAGTAATTTAAATAATTTTTTAATTAAATTATGTGCCAAACAGATAAAAGAATAAATCTGTCAAACACAAAATGACGTCGTTAGTATAAAACAAGACCTAAACGGTGCCGTTTAAGTCCATGGGGGAGAATTTTAAAACTGAGTTGCGTGACACTACATCATTTCATGCAACTCAGTTTTCTTTTAGAGTTAATTACACTTTGCCTCCTTAACTTTAACTCAATTGACGATGCACCTCTAAAACTACTAATTGCATCAAAGTGAACCCTCAAACTTTTAAAACTTCTCAATCTCTCATTTCGTCTACCAACAGCGTTAAATTTAACAAAAATTCACTGCAAAGATGTAATTTTTATCTAATTTATTATCATTGACAGTATAAAATTTAAAATAATATATGCTATCAATTAATAATAAATCATTAATCATTAACCATATATAAAATTATTTTATACCTAAGTTGCAAGCAAGTATGAATAATTTATGTACACAATGAAATTATTTGATATTCATTAACTAAATATAAATTAATAAAAACAAATTATTTAATGATTTATGATTTTTTATTAATTGATAGCATATATTATTTTATATGATCAATGATAATAAATTAGATGAAAATTAAATCTTTACAGTGAATGTTATGCACATAAACAGCACGTACAGTAAATTTTCGTTAGATTTAACACTGCTGGTAGACGGAAGGGAGGGATTGAGAAGTTTTGAAAGTCCGAAAGTTCACTCTGATGCAATTAGTAGTTTAAGAAGCACATTGTAAATTGAGTGAAAGTTCGAGATAATAAAAAGTAATAACCTTTTTTTTTTAAATAAGCCATCTGTTTAAACGGTGCCGTTTGGATCCAATTTCAATCCAAATAGCACGGTTTCAATGTTAGTTTTTAGCCCCCACCTAAAGTCCCTCAGTTTTCACTTTTAATCTTTCACTTTCCCCCCTCCTCCAAAAGGCGAAAATCCTAGCCCTCCCTCCATCGCATCCCCCCCACCCCCTCTAGCCTCTCTGACGCCTCTATGACTCTGTTGAAGTTCTATTCATCCCCTCCGTCACATCTTTTCGTTAAGTGTTGATTGGTACTCTCTCTCTCTCTCTCTCTAGTTTTTAATCTTTTGAGTTTTGATAGTGTTGATTATGGTTTTGAATCGCTGTTGTTTGTGGTCCTTTTGTGGTTTCTGATGTATTTTGGAATTGGAAAACTAGACCGGACCCAAAAAGGCAAAACCAGAGATACCGGTTTATGAGAGTAATTGGTGCATAATCGATTTTAGAAATTACAAAACTGGTACATACCGACTCAGTTCTAAATTTTATCTAAAACGGATCGGACTGAACCTGTTACAACCCTAGGTAGAATAGCAAAAATGTAAAGAGAGAGTAGACGCCAAACTGGAGTATAAAGGGCATGGCCTCCAGCCAAGGCAGATAAAATTTGTGATCTTATTATTGCCTCTCACGATCACACTATGCTTACATGTCATGCGCAATTGTGTCTTATATATTGGCCAAAACTTTCAGAACCGTTTCATTCGCAATTTTATCAACAGTAGCTCAAACATCAGCATCTCGGAAACTTCTCAGATGTTGAAAATGAGAACTTTACCATTTCTTAAACCAACACTGCATGATTTTCGATGCATCAGTTCTTGGCAGTTATCTCTGGACAGGTACAAGCATAACCATACAGGCAAAGATTATTAAAGTTGTGGGGGCAAAGGAGCAGGAACAGTCGATAATCTTGGTTGTTTTCAATAAGGCGGTGGATCTGATTTGTGTGATCCATTGTTATCCCTAGCCATTTTGAGATGTTATTTTCTGGAAA
Source organism: Cyclocarya paliurus (assembly GCA_029856935.1). Lineage (NCBI taxonomy): Eukaryota > Viridiplantae > Streptophyta > Magnoliopsida > Fagales > Juglandaceae > Cyclocarya > Cyclocarya paliurus. The sequence goes on from CM056947.1 coordinate 3,075,063, forward strand.
AATTACAGTTTTGGTACAGCTTCATATTTATAGGCTTTATAGCCATCCTTCCTGGGAAGAGCTTTGAAAGGGATAGGTAGGGCTTCATTGGTATTTCTCAAGCTGTGATCCGTTGGTTACAAGGAACGGGATGTTGTGGCCTGGTTTGTGAGATATCTGTTGGACCAAATCTTGCATGTATGTATTGCTCTGGCTTTTTCTTGTGTAGCATATTTTCAAAGTGAACAAGTTGCTGGCTCTTCGGCAAAATAGGTGTCAAAAATAGTCCAATATTTGAATAGTAAATTGAGATAAGATAAATTGAAATGAAAATTGAATAAAATATTGTTAAGATTATTTTTTTAATATTATTATTATTTAAAAATTTTAAAAAATTAAATTATTTATTATATTTTGTTCAAAAATTTAAAAAAATTATAATGATTAAAATAAAATGAGTTAAAATAAATTTTGTATCCAAACAGATCTAGCTTTCTTGAGATGTAAATATAAGCTGTTCTGGTATGTAGTGTGATTATTTTTCTTTTTTTCTCATAATAATGCCCTAACGTGATCTGTTGAGTTCCATGATCCTTTCTTTAGAGAGAGACTTCTAATTGCATTGTTCCCATGCCTAACCACTTAAGCCAATTGACCAATTGATTTATTCCACTGCATCACCACTTTGGTAATGGATCAAAGCTCAAATAAATAAATAAATAGAAAAATGAGAAAACATATTACATCCCAAAATTATTAGTACCACAGTCAAATTATCAAAATTTCTAATGCTTATTCTGAACACCTGAGAATAATTACTAATCAAACTCAACAAAAGATGGGCTTGACTACATAAATTTTTACCATCAAGTGAATCTTTCAGAAGAACCAAGACACTCGTTTTCAAGTGATTATATTTATGAAGGAACCATCAGAAACCAAAGATTTATCCTCATAATGAGATTAGGTCCGCATCATGGTTAGGTCTTCTTTGGTCAAGAAGACTGCATCATCTGATCCCTTCTTCTATATCCTTTATATGGATTCTAAAAATCATCACTTTGAAATTGAACACAAGATTTATTGACAACAACAAAAAAGTAAAACAAAGGATCGGATTTAAATAACAATAAGAAATGCCCAAAAAGCATTGCAGCATAAAAACAGAAAAAAGAAAGAAAGGAATATATGGAAAATTAAAAAATAGAAAATAAAAGAGCTCAGAGAATGTTATGGGTATGAGAAAATTTATCAGCACAGATCGATTTGAAAAATCGTCAGAGTGGTGCATGACTTTCTCTATTCCTCATCACTGCCCTCCCCAATAAAGTTAAGTCTTCACATAAATCTTGCGACTGGACGAACCCTAATTTCATAAACACAGAGAGAGAGAGAGAGAGAAGCTACGGAAACGAAACTGAAGGAAGAGAGAGATGGAAGTTCTCCGAGGGAGAGACTGCTGGACTGAAGCAGAAATATATAGGGACGCCAACCACAAAACCCTAACTCCTTTTAAGGTGCTTTGACATTTTTAACCCGCTAATATTTGTGTACATATTTATTGTCACGCTTTCTAAAATTATTAATTATTTTTAAAGTATCAATGAGCTTCTATCACAATATATAAAAAATTCTAAATATAAAAAAAAAATTATATTCTTAAATTGGTGTATAAAGCACATCGATTAAAATATTTATATGACATAATTTGGTTTAAAAAATAAAATTTAAAATTTAAATCTTATAAATCTAATTTTACAATTTAAATAATGTAGATATTTAATTTCACATGACTTGTATAATAGAATTATTTATAATTAAAATTATTTGTGTAAATATATATTCTAATTGACATGGCATTTGAAAATAGGCTGAGAAAACCAAGTTCACGTACCTAATAATTAACTCCTTTATTTGCCTTTCTTTTATTTTCCTTTTGATTATTTTATTTTTCTAATTTTAGACCTCTACCAAGGGACATGGGACAATACATAAGTTGCTATCCATATTCCATTCCTAGAAATATTGAGATATTTCATTCAATTTTATTCCAAATTAACGGAGAAAAAAGTTCACAATTGGAATTATGTAGGTTGCCCTCAACTCCTCCAATTGATCAAAGGTACCCACTGACTATCATGAAAACCCCACAAAGTCATCTGAAAGGGCACCGCCACCACCGACGGCAGCATGAACAATGCCAAAGAGCCTCACTCGTTCTGCGGAATGTAAAGATTCATTCAAAGCCATAAAGGATAGGAAGAGTTGATAAGGAGTTTCAGAAGTAAGAAAAAGAAATGCCAAAATGACGAGATAAAGGCAAAACAAATATAAGGGGATTCTCAACACGAAAGAAAGTCCTAATATAGGCGGGGTCAATGATCACCCTGTTAGACCTCCAAGGAAAGATGCTTCTAGGAGAGCCGCCCATGTCCTAGTCATGTTAGGGACATGCCCCACGGACAGCCCTTGGACATGCCTTGGCCCGTGCCTTGACACACACGGGGCGCCCAGCAAGCAGGCTGTGCGCACACCCATGCGTACGCCAAGCCACGGGCCTAGCGAGGCTAGTAGTCGTGCTCAGCCCAGTGCACGGCCAGGCATGCGCACGCACACTGACCGCGTGGCCCAGCGCACGCCCACTGGCCGCATGGCCATGCGCACGCCCAGGCCCCCAGCGCCCATGCGCACGCCCGTGCCCTAGCACCTGACCATGAGTCCAGCCGCGTGGCCCCCAGGCCGCAAGCCAGTAAGGTTAGTGGCATGTCATCCAGCGCATGGCCCCAGGCCGTGCCTTGCGGAGCAAGCCAGTGGCATGCCCACCCAGCATGCCATCCAGCGCACGGCTCCAGCCCGTGCCTTGCGGAGCAGGTCAGTGGCATGCCCACCAGGCATGCCATCCAGCGCATGACTCCAGCCCATGCCTTGCAGCAGGCACACATGACTAGCCACCACTAGCAAGCCGAACATGGCACCATGCCATGTCCACCAGCTGGCCCATGCATGGCATCATGTCATGCACCACACCTAGCCATGCCGTGCCACTTAGCCATGGACCAGATCGAGAACCACCATGCACCACCCTAGCCGAACCATTGGCTCATGCATGCCATGGCCATGTGGTCCATGCCACTATCTTATGTTATTTTATTTATTTTATTTCAAATGGACCTTTTGGGAATTTTCAAGTTGTAACCTTTATAAATAGGGCCCTTAGTTGTTACTTTTATCAATATATGAGATTTATTCAATCTTGGTGCACATTGTGAATCAATTGTTGAATTACTTTCACTGTTCATTCAAGTTCATCATTTTGTTCGTGAGTGTTCATCTTATGTTCTTGGAGATCATCACATTTTCGGCTCATTCAATCCATCCCATCATCAATTTCGACCACCCACCTTGTTTGTCAACTTTCCATAATTAATTCCCTTCTTCCACCTAACCCTAGTCGAAATCCACTTGTCTTATAAGTTCAAATTCAAATTTTGGTTACACTAGCCTTATTTGAATTAGTCTTAGCCGCCCACTCCACCTTCCATATTAGGGTTTCCATATTTGAAAACTCTAGTTGAATCCCTCAAAGCACATGACCGGCCATCACCTTATCCATGAGCAAATACTTTATTTTTAGGAAACCTTCCTAAAAACACTCCACCAACCATTCGGCCAAGTCCTAGCCGACCAACCCATAACCCTAATTCATCTTCCAACTCCTAAACCCTAAACTATCAACCAAACCCTAAACCTAAACCCCAAAGTGGCGCCAACCCTAGAAGTCCCCATTGCCGTGCACCACATTGGACCCTAGCCACCCAAACACTTAGCCAATTTTCCCATCACTCCATACACTTCACCTAGCTGAAACACTTAACCTCACATTGTCCTTATTGCCACCTTACCACCATTGATCGTGAATCAAGCAAGTGAAGAACTAGAATTCGGTCAATCAAAGGAGATCCTAGCAGTGGAGGACTTAGTGTTTAGGGACTTGACCGAGGTCCCTAACACACCCTCCCGATGCGTCTTAACTCTGCACATCACCACATGTCCCTATTAAGTTCCAAGATCCCTCAGTTAGCGCAAACGTTGTAAATGATATCTGTTGATACGATGTGAGAAATTAATGGTTGTGAAATACGGAGCCATAGCGCAAAAATCGAAGAGGCACCAATATCATTCAATGTCGAAGTAAAACTAACGCCATATTGCCACGTATGTGAAAAGCGAGCTCTCAAGGGGGGTCGTGAAGAATTGGTGAGGGATGGGGTCAAAAGGAATTAAAGGAATTTATCCTGAACCCGTTCGAGAAGAATTGGCAGAGTAACTGTAGGGGGATTTTTCCCCTGGAAAAGCCCACTGCGCTTTGGCTCGGAACCCAACCCACAAGTTTATCTATTCGTACAGTGAACAGAATGCCTGACAGGGAAGGGCACCGAATAACCAACAAGATAGATCAATCTGACACTCTGCGGCCACCCTTGAAAACCAGGGATTTGCACAAAACCCACAAAAAACATGGAGGACCTTTGATTCATTAATGTCGGGCTATCTACGACTCGTATAAATCGGGTCAAAGGTCAAGAAATCACGTCGCATTAATGGAACTACTTGTAATTTATACGCCACATTGTTGACATCGTCGCAGAGCCATGCCGCATTTAAAGACTCTGACACATGGAACAATACTGGGAACCCGGACGTCATGGTGGCAGGCACATATAAGATATTTTTATAATATTATTTTATAATATTATTATTATTTTAAGATTTGAAAAAGTTGAATTGTTTATTATATTTTATGTAAGAATTTGGAAAAGTTATTTTGAAATTTGAAAAAGTTGAATTATTTATTATATTTTGGTGTGAGAATTTGAAAATTTTGTTTTGGGATTTGAAAAAAATATATTATTATATTTTGTGTGAAAATTTGAGAAAATTATAATGATGAAGATGAGATGAGTTAAGATGGGTTAAGGAGAGTTATGAATCCAAACGTCTCCTAAGATGTCCCTTCTCTTTATTGTTGTCGAACTTGTTTAAACTTCTTTTGGGGTTTTTCATGGTTGATCATTCCAATCTTAAAATTACATGTTATTCCATTAGTACTTTGTGCATTGGAAAAATAATTACTAGCTTACGACTTTCACTAACTTGTTCTCTTGCACAGCGTTGGACATTGAGTTCACAAGACTCAGATCATTACTGCAATCCCTGGCACATTTTTCTGCACATGGTATGCTTTGCAAAAGCATTGGCTTGCTAACCATATACTGGGACTTACTTTCTGCATTCAGGTTTGCTAGCATCCTTCTGAATGAAACTTTTTTGTTGATAATGTATATATTCAATAAAATACAAAAATACTATCATTGAGCTGTTTTTATATATTGTGTCTACTGTCAATACTTTTTCAATCCATTTTGGAAACCTCTTATTTGGAATGTATGCATGGAGAATTTGGTGTTCCTTTCCATGATTTGTGTTTTTCTTTGTTGAAATACATTCTTACTCTTCAGTTTGGGTGGCTGCAAAGAATATACTAGGAATTCAATAGAGCGGTTGTCTTCAGTTTGGGTGGCCACATCGAATAGACTGAAGTTTTATTTGGTGTGATTAAATCACATAGAAGACTATGTTATTGATATTTAACTCATCTTGTAATTTTATATTTTGTAATGTAATATAAGTTTACTATAAGTTTCTTGTCCATTGTTCAAGTTATCATTTTTCTTGTCGATTGTTTCGGCAATAAGACCAACTCATGGGGGAGAAATACTATTCAAAAAATGTAATTTTGTATTTTGTAATAATGTAAGAAAAAAATATTTGCAACCGTAAATTTTGCAACCGCCGCGTAATCGTTTTAAAAAAAAAATGTATAAAACATAGGACTCACATAAAAAAAAATTAACTTTTTAGTAGTAGACTCCACTCTTTTTCAAAGCGGTTACGCGACATTTACGTCCTTCACGATTGTATATAGAATTACTCATAATGTAATATATAGTGGATTGCATGCATTTTAGTTGTTCATTTTTATATATTTTATTATTTTGGACAATGTTAATATTATGCTTTTTAACATTACCTCTTAGAAAAAAAATTTCACAAAATATAGGTTTTTATAAAATAAAATAAAAAATTATGATTCTCAACATTTTTTTAAATATAGACTTTTAAATAAAGAGAATTATGCTTTTTAATATGGATTTTTCTTGGAAAATCTTTAATATAATATAGGTTTTTATTAAAAAAAAAAATATGCTTTTAAACCATACAGACTTCTAAAAAACAAAAAAACAAATGGGTTCAATCTGAAATTCGGGTTTAAAAAATTCAGGTTCATCCGAGTTCTAGCCCATATCTAACTCGGGTTAACTCAATCCAGATATACCTAGATTCTTAGGCCAGAATCCAGATAAACGGTCCGAGATATAGGGTGATTATTTTTCTTTTTCTTTTTTCTCATAATAATGCCCTAATGTCATGTGTTGAATTCAATGATTCTTTCTTTAGAGAGAGACTTCTAATTGAATTGTTCCCTTGCACATCCACTTAAGCCAATTGACCAATTGATTTGTTCCACTACACAACCACTTTGATAATGGACCAAAGCTAAAAAAAAAAAAATGGAGAAATGAGAAAATATATAACGTCCCAAAATTATTAGTACCATAGTCAAATTATCAAAATTTCTAATGCTTATTCTCAACACCTAAGAATAATTACTAATCAAGCACAACAAAAGATGGGCTTGACTACATAGATTTTCACTCTCAAATGAAATCTTTCAGAAGAACCAAGACACTCGTTTTCAAGTAATTATATTTATGAAGGAACCATCAGAAACCAAAGATTTATCCTCATAAATGTTTAGTTTGCTCCTTAGCTTCAATCTCACGTCGGTAGAAAATGAGGAAAAAGCCAAGACCAAGAACTATAAAAAAAAGATTAACCTTCTTGATTAAGTGCACCAATCCTTACATTAGCCTCGACTAAGGGCAAGAGTTGTAACTAGTGAACTTAACCAAGGTGACTAAGCCTCCTTTTATAGACCTTAGGCATTACTCATCTTTCATTCTCCACTAATGTGGGATTATACCAAAAGAGCAAAAACCCAACAATGGTCAGGTATTCAAGAAAACTGCATCATCTGACCCCTTCCTCTATTTCCTTCATCTGGATTCTAAACATCATCACTTTGAAATTAAAAACAAGAATTATTGACAAAAAAAAAGAAAGAAAGAAGTAAAACAAAGGATCAGATTTAAATAACAATAAGAAATGCCCAAAAAGCATTGCAGCATAAAAACAGAAAAAAGAAGAAGAAAGGAATATATGGAAAATTAAAAAAGAGAAAATAAAAGAGCTCAGAGAATGTTATGGGTATGAGAAAATTTATCAGCACAGAACGATTTGAAAAATCGTCAGAGTGGTGCATGACTTTCTCTGTTCCTCATCACTGCCCTCCCCAATAAAGTTAAGTCTTCACATAAATCCAGTGACTGAACGAACCCAAATTTTAAAAACAGAGAGAGAGAAGAGAGAGAGAGAGGCTACGAAAACGAAACTAAAGAAGAGAGAGATGGAGATCCGAGGGAAAGAAAGCCAGATTGAAGCAGAAATATATAGGGACGCCAACCACAAAACCCTAACTCCTTTTAAGGTGCTTTGACATTTTTAACCCGCTAATATTTGTGTACATATTTATTGTCACGCTTTCTAAAATTATTAATTATTTTTAAAGTATCAATGAGATTCTATCACAATATAAAAAACTTCTAAATATAAAAAAAAAAATTATATTTTTGAACCGGTATATAAAGCACATCAAATAAAATTTAAATATAAAATATAAAATTTAAATCTTATAAATTAAATTTTACAATTTAAATAACGTAGAGATTTGGTCTCACACCCATTTGAATATAAAATTATCAATAATTAAAATTATTTATGTAAATATCTATTCTAATTGATATGACATTTGAAAATAGGTTGAGAGCACCAAGTTCGCGTACCTAATAATTAACTCCTTTATTTTGTTTTCCTTTTAATTATTTTATTTTTCTAATTTTAGATCCTCTACCAAGGAGTTAATTATTCTAATTAACTCCTTTATCTATTCTAATTAGATCCTCGTCGGCGAGTGGGCCTCACGCGCCACCAAGGAACCCTCTGTAGCGGAAACGCGCGGCAGTTCCCGAGCAGGCGTCTCTGGATCTACATAGCTCGACCTTTGGTTTCTCTCCCCCTGTTGTTTTTGTGCACTGGTTTTCCGGTTTCAGTGTTTTCACAATGTATTTTCTGCTTATTTTGTTTTATTGTCTAGTTATTTATAAATCCTTTAGGTTTCCCATTCGGACTAGGTCCGGAATGGTGATTTCTCCCCCCTCCGCCTAGCGGAGTTGGCGGGGTGTTTAGTGGGTTACTGTTACCTCTGTCTTGGACAGAGATGTGCATTCTCTTAGACTTAGGTCTGAAGAAATGTACCGGACTAGACCATGTCAGCCACGGTTGTGTGTTGGGAAGCTGTTAAAGTTTGTAATTGGCTTGTTTAAGTCAATCTTGTATGTCCTTTTTAATGAATGGAACGAGTTCTACTATTTTCAAAAAAAAAAAAAAAAAGAGACATGGGACACATCACTAATTAAAGACCATCAGTTGCTATCCATATTCCATTCCCAGAAATATTGAGATACTTCGTTCAATTTTGTTCCAAATTAATGGAGAAAAAAGTTCGGAATTGGCCTACAAAAATACTTTTCCCCAAAGTTAACAAGAAATGTTTAAGAAAGAATGTAGAAAAAATTATACTTGTAATTTGCACTCCAAACTATTGAGAAATGTCAATTTACTCTTATAATACCAAATTTTGATAATTTGAGCAATTCTTCCACATCTGACCATAAAGATTTATAATTTCCAAATCTTAACCAATGGTACCAAAATTTGCTAATTTAGGACATTATTATACTCAAATTGGAAAAACTCTAAAATTCCTTTTAAAAATTCAGTGCTAAAAAAGAGTTGGTGACAGCATTTTGGCCGGCATCATTTCCTGGTCTCTCAATCCACCATTGCCAACTCAGGCATCACCCAACTAAAAGAAAATCTTTTGCATAAACTGATTTCACCCCCCTTCTTGTGTAACTGTGTTACATCTGGGCGTCAAAAGAACACGACTCAGTGGACGATATTGAGTTAATTCATTCTGTATATTTACATGATGTATAGCTGTGAACATTATCTGAATCTTCTAGCTCGAGATGCTGCGGCTTTTGACTGGTGATGCTGTCTTTTCCCATTAGACAGACCACTGTCACTGATGCTACCTTCAACAAGATTTTCATTAACTTCAGAAAACTCTCTAGTCCATGAGTTCAAGGGGATGAGATAACTATCATCCTTACTGCTCCTCCTCTGCTCCTCATAGCGTTTCACATTTTCGGATATCTGATGGAAGGTTTCATTGATTTTTGCAATTCCCCTTTCAACGGGTTCTACCACATGTGATACTGTGTACTTCATGTCATCAACAATCTGAAAGAGCAAATTAACCGAGTTCAGCAAAAGACGGAAAAAAAGAAGAAGCAATGACTAAAATGTAAACAGTTAATATCTTACAATTCCACCACTCCCAACAACCACATCACGGACACTCTGGGGGAAATTCAAACGTTTTTCTCGCTCATCATGCCGAACCAGGTGTATTATAGTTGATCTTTCACTGTCTTGGACCTCCTCTGGATCAGGAGGTGCATCTAATGAGGCATAGTTCGCCATAACTGCTACATTACGAACACATCGTTCTCCCCTTTTGTAAGGCACTGCTGGGAAGACATACAAGTGAACCACGGCGGCAACACCCATCTATTTGGTAAGCATGAAATCAGAAGCCGTGCAAGTATAGACTCTTGAACATCCTCAAAATTAAATGAAGGTTTTATCTTGGCATGACTAACAATCGGATAATTTAATGGAAAGAAGCATAAAATGGCAAGAGGTTGAAAAATGACTTCATGCTTTATTATTTACTTGGTAAGTACAAAACACCTCACAAAACCAATTAGCTGTATGGTATTTAGAAGCCACAAACGCAAACATGGTGCTTGTGAATACTGAGATTCAAGAGGTATACCATCAAATCTTTTATTGGGTGATCTATTATAAACGAGCAACAATATATATAGTATACTAAGTAATAAAACCCAAAACAATAAGCATACAAAAAAAGGAATCGAAAATTAGTATAAAAAAAAAAGGTAGTCAGCATACGACTTTCAAACCATAATTCATTCAAACAAATGACCATAAACATCCAGGATTCCTCGATGCCAAATCTCCACTTGGTACTAATGCTGTAATAGAATACCCCAACAGCCATAAAAAAGATTTAAAAGAAATCTATGCAATAATTTTTTGATAAGCCAAAATTACCCAAAACTTATCAAAATCTTTTCATATGGACAAAAGACGTTCAACAAAAGCTAAAACCTTTTTCCACTCCTATTCAAATAATCGCAGGAGTGAAATTTCAAAAGAAACTTAGTAAATCCTCAAAATGGTAATAATCTCAAAAAAAATAAAGCTTATAAAGTCAAAGCAAGTTTTAAAAGTGATTGAGCATAAGTCATGATCAAGTGATTGAGATACACTGTTACATGAGGATCTTATCTTAACCTTAATTGTTTGATAACTTGGAGTATGCTTGGAATTTTATTTTGAGCTCCCATTTTCTATTAATTAAATTTGAGATGTACACTTTTATATCGAAACCCTGACACAAGGGTCTCAAAATCATCGAAAAAATCACCCCAAAGTTGACAAAAAACTTAATCTCTTTCAATATTATGATTCATGCTTTTAGAATATCTGCATCTCAAAGCCTTTTTTTAATAAGTAAAAATAAAACTTTATAATAGAAAAAGGCATAGCCCAAATTGCCCAATTACATAGGAAGTATACACAGAATACGCCTAATTACTAGTGCACTAATGATGGATGCATCTCAAAGCCTTTCTTCAAACCAACAGAAATCCCAGCCCGTTGCTTCAAGTTTCAAATTAGATCTTATATATGTCAAATTTTTCGAATGCATACTCTGTGCATTTTGTGCCCCTATACCTTCAACTCCATATTGCAAGCACACTAACAGTGAAATGAAAGGAATACACAGTAAAACTGTAAAACTGTTTTTTTTCTTTTTATAGTTTTGCCTATAAACATTTTTGTGCGGAAAAGATCAATAATCATAGTGTTTTTTAAATGCGTACCTCAATACAGATGATGTAGTCTTGTATCCGCGTTTTTAGCTCCTGAGCCAAAGACCCTTTAAAAACTCCCATCGAGAAAAGAAATGCGATAGCAATGCCTTGCCACCATGTCAGGAATACAATTGATTTGAAAGTCAAAAACTTTGCCAGGGGTTTAATTGGTTCCAATTTATCTTTAATAATGGTATAAAACTGTAAAAGGCAATATAGAGCCCATGTCTGACTGAAATTAAGAACAACTGCCAAGTATGGATAGCTGCAAACAAATGAGAGACATTCAGATAATAGCAACAATAGATAATTACTGCAATGCAAAACATAATGTAATTCTCAGCAGCACCTTTGATAAACCCAAACCCGCACATATATTTCTCATATGTTCACTTACAAATAGACGTGTGAACATGTGTGTGTGATGTGCCCATTTGTAGACGTGTCTATGTATGTGCATGTGTGCGTGCATGAGTATGTTTGTGTGTGAGCGTGTGCTTGTGCATGGGTGTTATACGAATGTACAAGCTGATCAAAAACTTTGAATTATTGATAAGGATGTCTGACCCGTATCTCCATTCAAACTTCCCTTCTCCATAAACCCCAAAAGCTTCTAGAATCATTGCCAGCAGTGCACAGATCATCTTCAGTATCATCTGGAGATAATATTTCAGTAAGCACCAAATAGAGGCTTCAAAACGCAAAAGAAAAGGAGCAATGCGATAATCTTCCATAAAAAAGTGCACACATACATATTGAACAATGCCAATTTTCACAGCATTATAGAAGTTAGGACCAAGATACCAATCTCTTAGGACAAAATTTAGTGGGAAAGGATGTTCTACAACTCCATAAGTATATGCTTCTTTCAAAAGAGGTGTGTTGAAATCGATAAGCCCTTGATTTTCTATAAACTCAATTGTCTTTTCCTCACCACCTACAGGAAGCAATAAATTTTGTCAAAAAACAAATGAAAATAATATCAAAGCTCAATAGTCAATACCATCTAGCTATTACAAAATAAAATTTCAGAGGTAACAAGCTTTGCTCCTATTCAACCACATCAGCCATTCTCCCATTATGCTATTACATCAAAATTAAACAATATATGTAATTAAGTTAAAAAATTAAATGAATATAATATGTTTAATTCAGTTAGTACTTTTCATTTAACTTTAGTTTTCTTTATTGTGTGTCCTTTAGGTTATTCAACTCATGCCTTTTTAGGTGTATACAGGTATTCTCAATTATTCTCAGGTATTCTTGGATATTCTCAGATATTTCCTTCCCAAACATCACTCAAATATAAAACACTTTTCAATTTCAAATCTCCAACTTTTTCATCTAATCATTACAACTTTTCCAAACTTCCAAACAAAATACAAAAAACAAAACAACTTTCTCAAATTCCAAAACAAAAATAATATTAAAAAATTATATTCAAACAATATTTTAACTTTATAATATTTTTATTCAAAATTTTCTCTCTCCTTTCCCAAAACCCTATTAAACATCTTAACTCAAAAAAATTCACTACCATTCACAAACCATTTCACAACTATTCACAGATATTCTGAGATATTATAAGTATCCAAACGATCCCTTAGTCTTGTAACCAATATATTCATTTTCTTTATAAGTAAAACAGATTTTATAAATATTAAGGAAAAGGCATAGCCCAAGTACACAAGATGCATACAAGAGATGGCACACCTATTTAGGAGTTAGAGATAGATACAAAGAAATCATGAAACCAACGGGTTCATAAAAGATATTGAATTTTTTGAAGAAGTTAGAGAGCCTATAAGTTAAGACTTCTCGATGGCCAGGTTACATTGGCATACTCTATAAAGAGCTCTGGTCTCTTTCTCCCCTCAAGTGAAGTTTGTGAGACTTCTCATTAATAACATAAAACAAAGAGAGTAACAGGGAGACAAGATGTTCAATCAACATACAGACAACAAGGTACTAAATTAGTATACTGTTAAAAGTTCTATTTATTGTGTGATGGCTCAAGACCATGCTAATTTAGTTAAATGTAATATTTTTCATTTAATAATTTGGTTAATCTTATGCAGCACACGTGTTGACGATTAGTTACATTAATTTCAAGAACTTCATAATTTTAGTTATCCAATCCATCAATTGCTTATGCCACAAAAAAACATGCATGGGGAGGATGAAATGAAATTATAAAGGAAGAAAGGAAAAGGAAAGAATAAAAAGTCAACACTGTTAAAGACTTATGGTTTCATATCCAATATAACAAATTTAAGGGACAATGATTGTCACCAATCGAAAAAGTATACATGCACGATCCTCTAACATACCTAAGCAGGCTATCAAGTATCTCTCAAAGCAATATAGTGCAAAAGCCTCATAGCAATCCCGAATAACTTCACAGTTGAAGGCAGCATCTGAGTTTAAAAGTGACAAAAACTGCACCCATACAATTAGTTGACAAATGAATACTAAAACTACACAGCTATACAGGCTGAATTTCTCATACGGTGCAGGCAAGCCTATGACACAACATGCATGAAAAACACGGTTTATGAACATGTGAACAGTCAAGGCTGTCTTGTAACATATCAAGAATCCAATGCTGTGTTCTCAAATTCAGAAGCATTCATGCAAATATTGTTCATTAGACTTCATTTATTATGTTTTCAAAGTTTTACGCAAAAAAGAGACAAGAAAGCAATAAGATGTTGTAACATACGGGTCCTAAATTCAGACTTAGAATTATTATTTTTATTATAATAATAATAATAATATTATTATTATTATTATTAATTAGTATTTTTATTATTTTTAAGTTCCGTTTTGAGATAGTGATTTTATTTGATTGGGTTTCTTCCACTGTCTACACCCCGTATATCCATCTGTTTGATTTCCCAAGTTTGAATAGTTTCCTAATTGGAAACCAATTCACCTGTCAAAAACCCTCCCATAAATCCTCTCTTTTTCCTCACAATATTCCTTTCATCAAACCAGCAGCACCCTTTCGGCCAAACCCATCCTCACAACAACCCCCAAGTTGAAAACAACAGCCCCATAGCCTTCCTCATAGCAAACCGAGACTCTCGTTCGGAAAACGGCACAGAGAACGCTGACAGTAAGCCCTCTTCTTTCCCCATCGTTGTCCCTCTCTCTCTCTACCAGCAATGACTCATTGGCTTGTATATTTCATTCTGCCACCGCCGACCACCACAGAGAAGTCGGGAGTCACCTAGAAATTGCCGCCAATCACTTCCAACCACCCAGACCCACCGTCTCAGCTGAGCTACGAAGTAAGATTGTGGAAGCAACGCTAAGAGGTAAGTAGCATGATCATAATTTTATGTTTGCTGTAAATTATTATGATATGATACGTTATGATACGTTACATGGTGATAACACGGACCCAAGCGTGTATCACTATATGATATTATACGTGCCACAAACCAAGCATGGTACACCTCATGTTACGATATGTATATACGGTCTACAACAATTGGACCGATGCACACATGCAATGATGGCCACTAAATAAGTGAAAGACAAGATAAACAAGTCATGTATGATTGATAGGAAATGCATGGAGTCGGTCACTCATGCATCAGGTTACATGAAATTCCATGATTTCGTTAATTCCTTATATGTTACGATACATTAAAGTTTTCTAAATTAAGCCTAATGTTAAGCTAAGTTTACATTATGATGTGCTATTACTGAGTCTTCGACTCATTTGTTTTTCTACTTTATGTTTTAATGTCTCAGATGTTGATTGGGTGGACACAGAGCTGGAGGGCTAAAAGTAGATTAGTTTCAGAGACTTAAACTGGAATAAGTGTTATTTCCACAAAGATTTAGTTTATGATTAAAATACTTGAATAAGTGATCACCACATAGAACTAGTTTATGCCTTTTTCATTATGTTTCAGCTTTATGTTATGTTATGAAAGACTGTTATGCTAAGTTAGTTTGATCATTCAATAAATAAGGTATTTTCATAACTTCGAATCTCTTTATCAGGCATTATATTATGAATGTACGTAACATTCCTGATCTACGGGAAGGGGTGTTACAGATTTCTCTCAAAGCAATTTAAAATAAAAGGTCTATAAGACTCCAAATATTTCACTTTTTTGTTTTAACCTACGACTGACCTCAACTCCATTGAGGCAAGACAAAAGACCAAGTAAACATATTTTTCACAGTGGAATGCATCTTCAAATCCAACAGTGAAAAAACTGAAGCACAAACATTTCCGCAACGTAAAATCAGTTAAAAAAAATATATAAGTGCTAGCTACATATTCTATTAACTGAGTCTTTTCCAAGGAAATATGAACAACCAGATGGAAAGATTTTCATGTTTTTCAGAACCTCTAGCATTCTCCAATAAGGGGCGATGAAAACATAGTAATTTTAACAAAGTACAACTTCTAACAGTCCACTGTTGAACCTTCCTAACATCACACACACACACACACACACACATATATATGCATTTCTTCACTCCAAGGAAACTGATGTGATATTAAATTGCTAATTTCATAATCATAGGACATGGAAAGGTGGGCCTATTAATGCAAATAAATGACACTCTTTTTGTTGCATGCAATGAAGCATTGGAAAATGTTGATATATATTGAGAATATTAGAAAAACTAGCAAACTAATCAAAAACATGGAATGAGAAACAGAAAAACAAGATGAAGGGGGGATAAACATAAAAGGTAGCATCCATCATACCGATTCTAGTGCATAAACAGGAACCATCAGAACGAGACCAATTAGAAACTTCTGCTCCTGAGATTTCCAACAATTAAAGCTCTTACTTTGGATGATCTTGTTAAGAGAAGTTAATAACAATTTATGTACTCAAATAAGACATAGCAATCTATATGAAACTAACCAAGCCACAAAATTATACAAGGTTACTTGTATAAATAAAAGCAAATGAAAATAGTAATATAGTACAGGGGCTATATGAATACACATCATAGCCACATTAATAATAAAGAAAAGAAAAGTAAATCAAACAACTAAAGGACTATAAAAAACCTCTGGTTGATTATAAGCAGCTAAATGCTCAAAGATAAGATACATGGAGAGCACCACTGCAACAGCTACAAATATACTTGCACTGAAAATAGGCCAACTGGAGAATATTGCATACTCAGCACCCACGTGAAGCAACCACATTTTCCCCGATCCGCCTGAGGACTCAACCAGAGGAAAAAAACAGTGAATTGAAGAGAACTATATAATAAATTCTACTCAACACGCCAATAAACACAACATGCTAGTGATGCCTTGGTTGAAAATTGACGTTGTAACCCAAGATGCTTTATCAGCACTTTCTCTTGTGCCACCTTTTTTACATTTTCTTTAAGTCAACCATGAAGAAACTCCTTGCTCCCAAGAGGTTTGATATTTAAACAGAGGAAAGCTGGCCTTCTTGCCTACTTGTTTGACTTGAAAGGAGCCTTGTTCAGCAGGTTGCAGTAGTGCCTAGAGGATATAATACAACAAAAATAACGACAAATTCTGCTTAAAAAAGGTGAGCATCTGCTTTAATGGCAAAAAGAAGCATCAAAGATCAGGATCCTAAAGGCTGCATTGAAACAAGAAACCATTAATCAAAATGAATTATAGCATGAACCACCAAAAAATTGGAGGCACGTGTCTATTGTTCAGGAATGGGAAACTGCAAACCATTATAGTTAAGAAAGTAACTGTATTTACACATTTGTATAGAAATTGATTGAAAGAGACATATTATACATGCTAGAAAGAAATATAAAGTAGTTCATTTGTTTCAAGTAATATAGTAGCCCTAACACAATACATGAATTAGAAAGAAGATGCTAGCCATCTATATATCTAAAAATTTGAATCACTGTTCGATGCTAGCCATCTAAGCCACTTATCTGTACCATCAGCACACATACAAGAAGTATAAATAGGACTTTATGAAATGTAAATTTTTCATATTGACATTTAAACATGTATAATAAACAAAGAATAAAGTAACATACAAGAAAACGACAGCAAAAGAAATCTGGCCAAGTAAACAGAACTTTCCCAACCACCCCATGCAACTGGATAATTTCACCCTTGAAAGCAAAACATTTCTAATATGGAAGCTTGTTAGTCCGAAAAAGAAGTCCAAAGTCTTGATCTCATCGTTTCAACTTAAAGCTATTATCCTTCCAAAAACTATTACTATCTAGAGCTACTCATGATCTATTTTATCCAAGGGATGAAATTAGCCATAGACTTCTTCCCAACGTTGAAATATCTGATTGTAGTAGCTTGTAATCTGCCAAAGCATCATTCACTTCAGTATTTGCAAAAGAAAAAATCATCATTCTCTTTTCAATAGGGGGAACATGGGAACTATACACCATCTATTAAATGCACATACTAGAAGGCTTAATCTGAAAAATGGCCCCCATGAGTCATTTACCAACCGATCAGTTAAAAACTCGAATCAAAGTACAACATGGATTCTACTGTGCTACAATAAGGCGTATCAATCAAATGGCTTGAACTTAAGCCCACTAACTATCAGAAATATTAATCACTGAGGGTTATGATATTTTTCTTAACGAGATGACATGCAGGTTTCACAATTTGCGTGCAAAAAATTAGACCTTTATCTCATAATAAGCCTCAAAAGAAGGCGCAAATAAGCGAGTAAAGTACTCGATAGCAAATTTCAGTGGTTGCATTCCAAAAAAAGAGAATTAAGTATTAATGGGAAGCAGAAATTTCTGTTAATTTTACTGATGAGAAATAGGCCAAGAGTTCTTAGAGTTTTAAACGTATGGAACGAAAGCAAGCTGACGGAGTTACTTAGTTTACAACAAATTTTCCGTCTCGTTTGCTTTTTCCTTCTTATTTGCCGAAAGCAACACCGAAGTCAATCGTCAAATATAAGACTTCTCATTTCACCAATTATCCTCAATTTTCTCAGATTTCAAACAACTGCTGTTAGGAAGGTTCTTCACCAGCAACAAACCTACGGTTCTCAAAGAATCTTACTTGATCCATCTAATCGAACATAACCATATTCTCCCAAACTACTTGAAATTCATGAGGAAGAAAGTTGAAACCCGAAAAGAAAAAATAAAAACCCTAGAATATTAATCGCACTCCAACCAACAATATTATGCGCGCTAATCGGAAACAAACTACAAAAAAAAAGTACATATTTTTTTCTATTTTCAAATAAAATGTCATAAAACGAAATTCAAAATAGGGTTTTTGATTCGAACCTCTATGCTTGAGAAATTTCTCGCGAAAATCAACTTTCCGGGAAAATCGAATGAAAAGATAACATTCATTTGGGACGCACGCACGAAAGGGGAAAGGAAACTGAATTTTGCTTCGGCAGTTGGGAACACTGTGCACGTAACTTCCTTCTCTCGTATTCCACAGTGTTAGGCTAATGTCACGGTAACAGCGATCTGGTTCTAAGACTGTTTGAGGTGTTGATCAAGGCGAGCGCTTTCATCTTTCGGAGGGTGCGAGGCGCTGTGGTTTTAAAGACGCTAGTAAATTTTGTATGCTTTATACGAAATTTCATTTCCTCGCAAGCACGTTTACGTGGCAGCAATTTGAGACGAGCTCTTGGTTCCACGTCAGTTGATTATTAGTGGATGAATATGCCCTTGTCAAATGCAAAATTTACCAACCAGTCCTAAAGTTATGCAAATCGTATTTACACCATGTTGGATATGTATATTATATTATATGAGTTAATTTAAACATGATATTTTAAGTTTATTGTGTCAAATATTCAAATTCTAACACGATCTATTTACATAACGGATTAACACGATAAGATCCGTTAGTAAATATTATGAAATAAGTTAACACGACACAACCCGACCTGTTTTAACCCGTTTATGTAAATGGGTTGAACAGATCTGAAATTTATTCGTTTGATCTGATTAAATTTAGCATAATTTTTTATAAATTTTAAAATCACAATATTTATAAAAAATCTATATATATAAACTAACTATAGTCCAAAATTATAATCCAAACAATAAAAATATCGAAATTAAAATCTCAACAATTTTACTTTTAGGTATAAAGGTATAATTGTAACTTTAACTTTCTTAACGAGTCATAACGAGTTATAATATTAACCCGTTAAGTAATTGTGTCTTAACAGGTTAATTCATTTTAATCCGAACCCGTTAAGACTAAACTTAAACCTATTATTATCATATCGTGTTCGTATTGAGTTAACGGATCATATCACATATTGACACCCGTAAATTACAAAAAGCATTGATCTTTCCATATTTAATCCTCAAATTGTATTTAATATTTTATTAATTAGATTTTTAGATTTTAAATCTTTAATTGTGGAATTGAATAAATAGATAAAAAGATCCAAGAGGACGAATCTGATGTTTACTTATTCATAAACTCATTATAAATATATATCATTATCATCAGTATCATTATTATCACTATCAATGTTATCATTATTTAAAAAAATAATATAATCGTTATTTCTAATTTTAGTTATTAACTCTCTCCATTATTGTAATTAGATGTTTCCATAAATTTCATTCAGATTTTCTTTTCCTCATTTTAGTTTGTATACCTTTAAAAGCTAAGGAGAAAAGCTCCTATTCCTATTGAAAATTATTTTTCAAAACAATCTTTTGAAATAATTCTCCATTTATATAGCGATTGCACGGTGGATTGCTTTGATCTTTTGCCTTCGAGGCATCCTTTCGTGTAATTTTGCACATGCCTGATGATTACTTTATGATAATTAATTGGTGTCTCTAAAACCAAGACATTAACATCATTTGATTGCTATAGAGCTAAGAGACATGGCCTAAATGGGCGAGATTCAAGCCCAAAATTAACAAAATGAAAGCCTCAAACTCGTGATATTCTTCCGAATCAAATTATGCTATGTGATTTGTGTTTGATATAAAAGATTTCAAATATAATTATTCTTTAAGATTTTTAAAAAAAATTTCACTCTAAAGTTGCTTGGAAAGTAGCCCTTTTCTTAACTCCACCTAGTCATAGTTGGCTACCAAAAATTAGGTACCAATGGCACAACATTTTTAAATGTTGTCCAATATATAGTAATAACTCTTAATCAATTACCATCCTAGAAGACAATCATGGTGGTAGCCTAGTTGGCAAAGATTAGGGGATCGTTCTTTCCTCTTTTGTCCGATATCACAGATTCGAAACGGCTTGCCTTAGTAAAACTTGTGAATCAAAATCTTAGGAGCCTTTGCATACTAGCACCTTGGTGGGGTTGCAGTGACAAGCTGCTCCACCTGGGGTCAGTGGCTATGGTTCAAACCGAATATACTGTAGCGAGTAAGGTCCCTTATGGTCACACACAAAGGGAGAAGCTACACTTACCATCCCACCCCACTCTTTATAATATTTTTACTCAATTTTTTCTCTCTCATTTTTCAAAACTCCATAAATTATATTAATTTAAATTATTTCAATACTGTTTCATTATTATTTATAAATTCTCGTCCTGTTTCAAGCATCCCTTATAAGTTTCTTATTTCACTTGAGGTATTCCATCTCGTGATAACCAGAAATCAAAAAACTCTCCGCTAATGTTTATGGCCAAGGTGTCTTGAGGGGCTTTAATACCACCATAAGGACTTGCGGAGTACTACCATGGGCCTGGGTCATGGTGGCTCAATGAATCACTCCATTCAAAGCTCAAACCCCTCTGGCCTGTAGGGCTCACGCCAATTTGTTAAGGACATGAACTCCTGCTCGCTTATCTTGGGACAGTTGAGATATTTACTCATTCATAATGAGTAAATAGCCCGAGGGTCTTAGGGTTCAAATTTCAAATAGTGGGCGAAACAGTTAGTCTGAATGATTTTAAGAAATCAAAAGCTCTATTTAAAGAATTCAGGTATGTTAATGAAGCTCTCGAATAATTTGGCTCTAAGAAGATTCATATCATTACTGACTTAGGCATCGGAAGCGCTCCATCAAACCCCCCAAGCCACCTTACTCTTTGGTTGCAGGAGATCAAGAGTGCGTAGCAATGAAACACGTCCTTAACTATTGCCGTCGTCTATGGGATCCTTCGATCTTGAAATCAGTGTGCTTTTCAAATACCCACCACAACTCAATCTCAAACAACTAGAAATCAAGAAGAAACTTCATAAAATATGGAAGGAATGCTCGCAAAGATGGAGGAAGTAGTGAGGAGGCTCACCACCAAAGTCGAATCGTTGTAGAAAGAGAATGAGGCTCTCAACGTAAAGACGAGCCATCAGGAGAAGACACAACGCCTAGTCAATTTGACAAGGTGGAACTGGAGGCCAACAACACTGGTGCTAGCAAAGCACCTTAAGAGAACGAGGAGACAAAGAAGATGCATCATGATCTGCGTAGCCTAATGGACAAATACAGGGAAATGACCAAGAAGATAGAGACCTCGTCTGTAGTTGATCAGCTGCTAACCAATACCAACTTGTCGTATAGCTTAGAGATCATGGCGATACCACTACTACCAAAGTTCAAGGTCCTATCAATAGACATGTACGACGGCTCCAAGGACCCGGTGGAGCACTTCTAAACTTTTAAAACCCACATGACTCTCAATGGGTTCCCAGGGGAGATTGCATGTAGGGCCTTTCCTTTGACGTTAAAAGGAGCAGCCCGGGGTTGGTCCAGAGCAATGTAGACAGGCTCTATCTAGAGTTTTGAGGAACTGGGAAGGCAGCTCATTACTCAGTTTATGGCCAACCGATGGCGGAGGAGGCCGATAACATATTTGTTGATTGTAAAGCAGAGGGAGGATGAGAGTTTGAAGGCATATTTGGCGTGATTCAATAAGGAAAGAATGATTGCCGATGGCTGAGGAGTCCTTTTATGGCCGAATTGACGAAGAAAACCTCCTCCACTTTGCAGGAATTTATGGATTAGACAGATGGTTTAGTAAATGCCAAGGATACATTGATCACCCTGATTACCAAGTCAGGACGAAAAGAGGAAATTATGTCGAAGGAAGGCTCCAAGAAGGGCCGATAAAGCGGTCTAAAATCAAGAAAGAGTCAATATAAGGGGAAGCGAGATACACGAGCGAGGCGATACAGTAGCAACCATGTACACTATTTTAGTGAGCAAGACTACGACAAGGCGAAGGGAACTAGGTGCGATGAGGACCGCAGGCGGCGGACCCAAAGGTACTATACGTACCATAGGGCGAATGGTCATCTAACCGAGAATTGTCACACACTCAATGTAATTGGGAGATGAAGGGTAATTGGGAGCTGGAACGCATTGTTGCCAAAAACACTTCTCCACTGCGACGTTTAGACGACCAAAGGTAGGAGCGTAAACCTAGATGGAACGAGAGCCCAAGAAGGAAAGAATCACCTAAAAGGGCAAGAGGTCAAAGGAACTAAAAAATCACCAACCCAGACAAGATATGGATCAAAGAAACCTACATTTGAAGGAGATCCGTACCATAGATAGGGGTTATGCAGGAGGTGGGCCAATCTCGTCGGGAAGGAGGTCTATGCAAGATGGATGAGATATGAGGATATATACAGCGTGGAGAGGCCTATCAAGCAGGCACAGGTACAAACCTCTCCCCCAATCTCTTTTGATGATGATGACTCTCGAAGAGTTGTGTACCCACACGATAATGTGTTGGTGGTAACAATGTTGGTAGCAAATTACACGACGCGGATGATATTAATAAATAATGGAAGTTCAACAGAGATCATATTCTGGGACGCTTTCACGAGAATGAGGTTAAGTGTGGGTCAGCTTTGCCCAACACCAATCACATTGAAGGGGTTCACGAGAGATGCAGTTAACCCATGGGGTCCATTATGCTACTTGTGTCAGTGGAAACTGACCTTCACACACCACCACCCTGATCGAGTTATTAGTGGTAAGGACGCAGTCTGCATATAATGCCATTATAGGCCGAACTACGTTGAACGCCTTGAGGGCGATCACGCCCACTTATCATTTGAAGATGAAGTTTTTCATGAAAGTGGAAATTGGTGAGGTATGCGACGAGCAGGTGCTTGCCCAGGAATGTTACGTGTAGGAAATGAGAAAATGAGAGCAAGACATGAAAACAGTAGAGTCGTGGGAATGTGACGATGAGACCTTCCCACTACCACCCCCTGAAGTCTTCATAATGGAAGCGAAAACGACGGATGAGGAAACGCTAAGACAGGGAGAAGTCGACGAGCCATTGGAACTCATCCCCTTTGATCTGACCCAATCGAACAACCGTGTGAGGATCAAAACTACAATGGCGAAGGAAGAAAGGGTCCGACTAATCCACCTCCTCCTTGAGCACAAAAGCATATTTGCATTGAATCATCAGGATATGCTAGGAATAAGCAAAGAGGTTATAGAGCACCGACTAAACGTTAACTCAAACGCAAGGACTGTTAAGCAGAAAAAGAGAAATTTCAGCATTGAGAAGTATAAGGCGATGGCAGAGGAGGTGGATCGATTGTTGGTGGCGGGATTTATCAAGGAAACTTAGTACCCTGACAGGTTGTCAAATGTTGTGTTGGTGAAGAAGTATAATGGAAAGTGGCGAATGTGCATGACCGCAACCTCAAAAGATAGCTTCCCTCTCCCCCGAATAGACTTAATAGTCATGCCACGACGGGTCACAATGTGTTGAGTTTTATAGACGCCTACTCCAGGTATAACCAAATCAAGATAGGCTGGTCCGACCAGGATAAGACGACCTTTATAACCGATCGGGGCTGATACTATTACACAGTCATGCCTTTTTGATTAAAGAATGCAGGAACGACTTACCAAAGGCTGGCAAACAAAATGTTCAAGAATCAGAAAGGCTAGAATATGGAAGTATTATATGTGGATGACCTTGTGGTAAAGAGCATGGAGTTTGGGCATCACATGGAAGAGCTTTCGGTGTGGTACGTCAGCACATAATGAAGCTTAATCCAACCAAATGCACGTTTGGGGTGCAGTCGGCTAAGTTTCTGGGCTTCATGGTGTCCAAGAGGGGCATCAAGGTGAATCCCGAGAAGCTCAGGGTGATCATTGAGATGAAGTCTCCCACAACTCTTAATGAGATCTAAAAATTAGCAGGGAGAATAGTGGCCCTCAACAGATTCGTGTCCCAATCAATGAATAAGTACATGCCCTTTTTTCAAGTATTGAATAAGGCCCAAGAATGGAATGTACGGTGTGAGGAAGCATTCACACAGCTGAAAGAATACCTGACCCACCCGCTGGTAGTCAGACCAAGCAAGGCGGACCCTTATCACTGTATGGAAGGCAGTCATATGCAAATTTGGGATACCGCAAAGCATCATCTCCAACAATGGCACACAGTTTGATTCAGAGCACTATCGTAGGTAGTGTTCAGAACCCGGGATCAAAGTCAAGTATTTATCTCCTAGACACCCATAGGCAAACGAATGAGTCGAAGCAACCAACAAGACCACTGTGGGAGATATTAAGAAAGAAGGTAAGCGAAAATAAGGGAGCGTGAGCGGATGAGCTCCCCGAGATCTTATGGGCGTATGAGACAACACCAAAGACGTCAACGGGTGAGACTCCTTTGTCCTTGGCATACGAAACCAAAACCATGATACTAGTGGAAGTGGGGATTCCAAGCCACATGAGGCAGATCTTTGACGCCAATGAAAATGGAAGGAAGCTGGAAGAGCATTTGGGCTTACTGAAAGAAAGAAGAGTGAACACCGAGACAAGGGTGGCCGCCTGGAAGAGGAAGACGGAGTAGTACTTCAACAAGAGAGTAAGACCGATGTCTTCCAAGGTTGGCGACTTGGTGTTAAAAGAAACTAAAGTGACCAGCGCAGAGGAAGGAAAGTTGGGCCCAAGATGGGAGGGGTCGTACGTAGTCACAAGTGGTTATCGCCAAGGAGCCTATCACCTTAAAGATGCAGCAAGACGTGAACTGCCTCACCCTTGGAACGCTGAACATTTGAGAAAAAATTATATTTAAGTTATTTTTTATGAAAATTTCAAGAATATTCTTTCCAAGGGAATTTCGGTTATTCATGTCATATTCTTTCTTTATATATTATCTTGCCACTTTATGATAATATTCAAAATACTCTCCTCGTTAAGGCTACACGGTAGAGGAACCCTCTCGTTACGACACTCTCCAGAGTTACGCAGTCGAGCAACTTTTTTGCTACACTCCACTTACCAGAGTTACACGATCGAGGAACCCTCTCGCTGCGCTACTCACCAGAGTTAAGCAATCGAGCAACTCTCTCGCTACACTCTACTCGGTAGTGTTACACATTCTACGAACTCTTCCGCTACACCTTCTCGCCAAGGCTACACGGTTGAGGAACCCTCCTATTACGCCACTCACCAAAGTTACGTGGTCGAACACCTCTCCTGCTACACTCCACTCGCCAAGGTTATATGGTCGAGGGCCTTTTCTGCTACACCTTCTCGCCAAAGGCCACACGGTTAAATTTTGGTTAAGTTAATTTTTTCCTTAGTTTTTTCTTAAACTTGATTCTACATAAATGAGACCAGAACTAACTACATTCATACTCCATAAATCAACAAAAATCCTTCTTTTCATTCTCCATAGTTGAAAAAAAATAAAAGTAGCAATCTCTCATTGGCAAATTTTCATTTCACTTAACATAAAAAGCAGATTTCAAAATATACAACTACTGAGGATCATTTGCCCAAAGTTCAACAAAACAAAAGTACAAGATGTAAACATCAAGGGTGACAAGGAGGAGGAATGTGTCCGGCATGACGTCTTGCCCAAGAGAGTCAAAATAATGGTAGGCGGCAGGACTGACTCTTATCTCTCTCCACTTCAAGTTGCGAAGATCTATCTTGAGATGTGAAAGTAGAAGCTCCAGCAGCTGCTTAATCCCAAGCTTAAAGCCAAGGCCAAAACCATGGTCTCGGACTATGCAAGCAAAATTAACTTGGGCAAGGAGGCGACTGATCTGTTCTTGCAAGTGGCCCAGCTCCCCATTTAGCTCGAATATCTTCGATTCCGAAGCAGCCAAATTCTTCTTGCAGGTCTCCAAGCTCTAATTTAACACCAAATAATGGCGATCGTGCTCCCTAATAGCACTCTTAGCCTTGGCCAAATCCTATTTAGTATTAATTTTCTCGCCCTGAGCTATGCTTAGTTGGACAATAGATTCCCGACATTCTTCCTCTAAGGTAGTCAAGCTGTTAATGTAGTCAGCCTTCACCTTCTGTAGTCCCTCCACCTCTTTTTCCACTTGACTTAAGCGAGCGGCCAAATTATCTCGTTCAACCTCCCTATCAACCGCTTTAACCTTGTGCAACGTAGCTTTTTCCAATGAGCTCGCCAATTCAGATATGAGAGAGGCAATCTGGTGAAGCAAGGTGACTTTAACTCAGGAGAGCTCCCTAGCCAGCTCTTCTTTCTCTGCTAGGCCAGAGACAATAGCCCCGTGGACTTTGCCAATGAACGCACTCATGGAGTCGTTTTCCTCCTCGAGTCCCATGCGATCTTTCACCAGTATAGCAGCCAATTTGTCAACTCCCTGCAAAATCCCAGTCAGGACAAAAATGTAACAACCTAACAGAAAGTTAAACTAAAGAAAAATGAAACTTAGTGGCAAAAGGATACTATGAAGGTTCAGTGGAATAGAAAGCCTCATTGCAACGCAACCTAGTGGCTTGAGAAGAGTCGTCAAGGCAAGAAGAGGAAGCACCGTGGTGAGCACTCAGAATCTGGAAGGAGACCCCCGTAGCACCCTCTGGATAAATGGCTCTCGAGTAGTTTGAGGTGTCTTGCCGCCAGTCGCCTGAGTTGATGTAGCGACTTCCTCTCAAAATGGAGATCCTCTGGGAGAGTCAATTTGGAGATCGCTTGTAGGAAAAGTTGGAGAAGGTTCCTCACCCCCTTAGTAAAGTACTGAAGGGCGAGAAAGGGATTGACACCTTACTCTCGTTGGCGGAAAATAAGTTTGGAAAGATAAAGGGAAACTCAGGAGTATCCCTACCCAAGGTCGTCGTGGCAGCAGAAGATGGCTTGCCAACATCTTCAAGATGAATCGAGTTACCAAAGCTATCCAGTGAGGAAGGAAGGCCATTCGTGGGAGGTGCATTAAAGAAGTCTGGGTTCATAACAGAGACAAAATCACCCCCCTCTAGATGAAGGTCACCTTTGGGTTGACTGCCTACCAAAAAGTCCAGGCTTCCTTTCCAGATAGAGCCTCTGGCCTAGTGCCTGCCTCAGCCTTCAGTATGAAATCCAATTTGGTGTCTGCCTGGTCCGTGATGTCATCTAACGAACTGGTCCTAAGCACTTGAGGATTGCTCAAGCCCTCTCCACCATTCGTTGGAAGGGGCGAGGGGACACCCTTGAAAGAGCTGGATGCATCCGAGGGCTTGGCCCCAAGGCGAGCTTTCTTCTTTTTACCTCTGCCTCTAGGAGTGATCCTCTTTTTAAGTTTCTCGTCGGCGATGGGAGCCTAGAATTTCACGACCGAGCACATGGGTCCAGCTAGGTACCATCACGAACCTATCGATGTTGGTGGGTGTCAAAAAGGCGTCACACCAAGTGGATGTAATGTTAGCTATCGCCCAAGATTGAACTAGGCGAATACGAGCTTCCTCTAGGGATCTTTCCTCTAGAGAAGATAGCAAAATCTCAAGGTCATACTCGTCAGGATTGGGTGACCAAGAAGCTTTGACGAGGAATTCTCGATATGAGGCCTCATTTGTCGAAAATTTCCACCCCCATAAGCCCTCATCTGCTGAAAATATTCCCTTGGAATGGGAATATTTACGCTTTAGCTGGACAAATTTGCTATGGGACCTAAAGCTACAAAGGTTCCCATCTAAATGCCTAAACCCATGAAGAGAAAGGAACTCCCGAGTTGTAAGGCCAGGATAGTCATCACCAGTGGGCTCTAAAACCCGCCGCCACAACGCATCAAGCCATTAAAATACACCAAGCATTAGGTACTAATTAGGTTGGCACAAGACCTAAGACGTCACGAATAGGCTGCAAGAAGGGCAGATGAAGCCTCATTGTAAACATGCCTAAATAGAGGGCAACAGAAATTGCCATACCTCTGACATCAACAGCCCCACATTGTTGGCCAAGCAATGACAGTCCCATCGAATTGGGAATGTTAAAGTCGTCCCTAGCAGCGTCCAGTTCTTGATGTGAGAAGGTGGAAACCAAGTGATGACCTTTAAAGATTGAATGGGGAGCATCTCCTTCAACACTAGGGTTAGCCGTAGCGTCTTCGCTATTGATAGGGGAATCGTGAGGTCGCGAAGAACCACCGCCACGACAGGGGCTCAAACCTTTGTTTCTTTTAGCAACGCAACCATTGGTATGAAGAAAGTAAAGGAAAACAATGCAAGAAGAAGGGCTAGCAGCACAGAAGGCACGCAAGGTGTCAGATGCAAAGCAAAAGAAGGAAGTGAAAACGAAACTTGTGCAAGAAGAAAATAAGTGAAGGGGAGAAATAAAATATTAAGGAGCAATAAATACTTGCAGCAGAGGGGGCATGCGTATCGAAGTAAGGGCGAAACGACTTTGACAGATGTAAGAGGAATAACGAACAAAACCCAAATGTTGCCCCAAGTATGAGTCTCATCGCACCGCTTGTGATGAGGACTCGATGGGTAACTAGGAGGGCTTTGACCCAATCTGAAAGACCCAACATCTCTTTGCATAAAAGCCCCATCGCACAACACACGATGAGGCTTTGTAGAGTAGTTAGAGGGGCTTCGATTTTACTAAAAGGGTCCAATGGCATCTAGTGTAAAAGTCCCATTACACAATGCATAATGAGACTTCGCGCGATAACTTGAAGGGCTTTAATACCACCATAAGGGCTCGTGGGATGCTACCATGAGCTTGGATTATGATGGTCCGATGAATCACTCCAATTAGGGCTCAAACCTCTTTGGCCCGATAGGGCTCATGCCAGTTTGTTAAGGACATGAACGTCCACTCGCTTATACTGTGACAGTTAGGATATTCACTCATTTAAAGTGAATAAATAGACTAAATATTTTGGGATTCAAATTTTAGATAGTGAGCGAAATAATTAATTCAGATGATTTTAAGAAATCAAAAATTCTATTTAAAGAATTCAGATATGCTAATAAAGTTCTCGAATAATTTGATTCGTATCATTACTTAGCATTCACAATGGATTGGCTATCATATTCTTCAAGTTTTGACTAATATGTAGTTTTTTAACTTTTAGCTAATCATTCAAAACTTGAACACTACATTGAATAGCCATCACACTCTCTATAATAATAAAATATTATTATTATTTTATTTTATTTTATTTTTATTTAATTAATTTTTATTTTTAATTAATTCTTTTTTTATAATCTCCAATGATCATATTTATTTTCATTTTCATAATCCAATAAACAAAAGAATATTATTATATACATGAAATGTTTTAAGGAAAAATTAGAATAATATGAAGAATAATTTATACCATATCAATATCCAAATATAGAAGTTTTATCACTGTCCACAATACAATGAGAATTAACAAAAGGATGTAATGAAATCATATGAGATTGCGCTACACTACCCCAAATAAAGAACAGAAGAAATCGGGAAAAAAAAAACCCAATAAAGGAACACAAAAAAACCCCAAATAAAAATTAACCCAGAACAATTCAACAATCCAAGATGATATAAAATAAAACCCCAAACACCACGCACCCACCAACAAAAACCCACCCAGAAGCATGACAAGCAACACTAAATCAAAAATGAAAATGAAAACGAAAACCACCCACCAACAAAAGTCCACCCAAAAGCATGACAAGCAACACTAAATCGAAAACGAAAGAAACCTGGAAGAGAAACAGGAAAAATGAAAATGAAAACAAGATGCACTACCTTGTTAGTTTTGGACCACGAAAACAAAAACCCACAAACTAAGAAGAAACCTGGAAGAGAAATGAAGCAACAACGAAAGGAGAGAGTAATAGATAAAAAGGGAAAGAGAAGAAAAGAGAGAGAGAGAGAGGGGAGAAGAAGAGAGAGAAATTGCGGGAGATGAAAAATTAATAAATAATACCTTTAGCTAAGCAACAAGACTTTTTATCTTTGAAAAAAAATATAAAATTACTGTAACTGAAGTTTTAAATAAAAAGTGTTTGATTAAACTCATATGGTCTAATTTTACATAAATATATAAAATTTAAAGATAAAAAATTGTTTGAAGAAGTTGATGCTGATGTTATTATTTAAACAAAAATTTTATTCAATTTCTTACTATTTACACAACCTCCATACACCATATTTTTTTTTATCAAATATTTAATATATAAATAATGAATAGAAAAATTAAATTAATTTAAAAAAATAAACTCAAAAAAAAATTAAAAAATTTAAAAAATTATAATGTGTGGAAGTTGAAAAATTTGTGTAGCATTTCTCTCCCTTAAATATTCGTAGCGCCTCATCAAACCTCCTAAACTACCTTACACTTTATTGCAGAGATCAGGTTTGCATAGCAGTAAAAAACACACGTCCTTGTCGTTTATGCCATTGAGATGTGAGATCATCGTACATGTGTGTACAGTGATGAAACACTGTTTACACAGTAATTGAAGATCCGTTGTTCAGGCCGTTCGTTTCGTCCACGTCAAGCTCTTTATGCACAGTACGTTCATCCACACTTACTGAATTAATTATATATATACTATTGCAGAGGGAGAGGGAGAGAGAGAGAGTAGCAACCAAAGCAGCTTGTTGCCTTGTTGTACGCAACGTCTCTTACCTCCTTGGAAGAAACACAAGGAATATGGGTAGCATATCAGAGGAAGAACTGCTTCAAATGGTCAGAGATTTCATTGAATCAGAGTCAGCGTCTCCTATATCACCGCCATCTTCAAATACTATGTCTCACAATGATCAGCACCCATATCTCACCTTACAGGTACGTCTATCCTCAACTCCACATCTCTCTCTCTCTCTCTCTCTCACACACACACAAACACACATATTTACTTACTTGTTTTCAGTCTTCCTTCACTCGGAATTTAGCTTATTGTGTTTGTTTTTGGGGTCTGATATCCCTTTCATTTTGTGCTGTGTTTAGGAGATAATTCGACGGGCTACAGAGGTTGAGGTTGACGTCCTAGAGAAAATATTGGTGCATGTAAAGGAAACGGGAATTGCAAGGGAACCTACTCTTCTGAGGAAAAGGTTAGTGGCAAGACTGAAAATGGATGGCTATGAAGCTTCTCTCTGCAAAACTTCCTCAGTTTGCACTGTCGGTCGGTCCAAAGGTATCTCCCTCTCCCTCTCTCCCTCTCTCTCAATCCAAGTTCTGACTTATGTAGCTCTTTGTTTAAGTTTTGCAATATGCAGGTGATTATGAATACATTGATGTCATGGTGGGAGATAGCAATGGTGATGGCAAACCAGAAAGGCTGATTGTAGATATGGAATTTAGGTCTCATTTTGAAGTTGCAAGGCCAACACCAACCTACAAGGAGCTAACTGAAGCTATTCCTTCTGTCTTTGTTGGGACTGAAGAAAAGCTTAAGAAAATCATCTCTGTACTTTGCGAAGCTGCAAAAGAATCACTCAGAGAGAGGGGCCTCCACATTCCTCCCTGGAGAAAAGCCAGCTACATGCAGTCAAAATGGCTTTCCAAGGACTACAAGAAAGTCTCAGTTCCAATCACCAACATGGATTAGGGTTTGGGTTTAAACCTCCACATTCAGCAAAAGGACATCACCAATTTTGAAGCCATTGAAGAAGTCCAAGGGATGCTTTTTGAGTTTTGCCCATAGTTCCTCTATTTTTTTTTCTCTGAAGTGGGATATAAATTGCTACTGATTTTGGGGGAGGTTTGTCCCTTCTGCAACTCTGTTCCTGAATTTTTGTGTCCATTTTGTTGGTTGAGACCTTAAACTCTTCCGTCTAGGTGTTTTCGCTGCTTCAGATTTCATGGTTTTGGGCTACTGTTAATAGTTCCGGCCATCCTGCATGGATTCCTGGTGCAATAATCAGTTTTAACTTCTGTTCTTGTAACGCTAGAAATGGTTTTGCTGCTGATTGCGTGCCAACCCTGCAAAATGGATGTGATGGTTTTTGGACACTCTTCATGATCATTTTCGTGACTCATGAGAGATCAGCTGGAAAAACAAATAAAACACATGTTAAGAGTGGGGCGGCAGAGTAGTGTTTCTGTATTAGAAAACGTTTATTCGTTTGCCTACCAACAGGGGCACTTCCTATCAAAAAAAAAAAAACAGGGGCACTTGATTGAAAATAAACTGACGGCGATTAGACCACAAGGTGGTAGCAGTTGTTATGAGTTCGAGAGTACCTAAGTTGAAATCCTTTGTGACAGTAAGGTTGGAAGCTGGACTGAATGAGGATTTTTTTTTTTTTTTATAGGAAGTTGGTCTGAATTGACATTAGTTAAGGCCTTATTTGATTTCAAAATCAAAATCTAAAATTTAGAAAATTTTAAAAAAAATTTATCTCATCTTCATAATTTTTTTAAATTTTTAAATAAATATAATATTAAAAAATATATTTTAATAATATTTTATTTAATTTTTTAACTTTATTCTTATTTTATCTCATATTTTAAAACAAATGAAGACTAAGTCTAATTTTGAATTAAATTAAACATCTAAATTTTAATTTTAAAATTTTAAAATTTATCTTTAACTCAATATTTTTTTACATATATAAGTACATTTAAATTCATGGATCTTAAAAAATTTATTACGGCATTTGAATTTAAAATTCTATTTTTGAATCATGAAATGGGCCTTGGATCAATTGAAAATTTTGGAGATATTGTAGCGACGGTCGCACTTAGAATAGGAGCTATAATTTAAACCGAATATTTCGCAGCAGAGAGGCTGTCGGCGCCCAAGAGGTATTGGTCGCCCTGCCTCCCCATTTAGCTGAGAAAAAAAAAACTGATGGTGATTACAGGATCATCAAATTAAGACGTTTGGATTAAGAAAATATATTAATACGTCTAATCTAATTATTATATTTTTTTAAAATTTTTCTATAAAAAAAATTTTAATTTTTAAAAATTTTAAAATAAAAATAATATTTTAAAAATATTTTATTCAATTTTTATTTAATCTGGACTTATTATTCAAATTTTGAATCTCTTTGTTTTTATATTAAAATATTATAAAAAAGTTATTGTGTCTATAAGAAATTGGGAAAAAAATGTACAGAAATTCCATGATGAAAAAAGATTGGGATCAGCCACTGTTAAGAGTAGCTGTTTTGCACACCTTACGAGGTTTGATCTAAGTCACACATCACAAATTTAAATTTACACTGAATGAGAATGAGAGAGTCGGTGAGAGATGAGAGAGAGTTGAGGAGAGAGAGAGACAGCGAGGGATGAGAGAGAGCTCGGATTGAGAGAGTCGAGGAGAGAGAGAGAGTCGTGGAGAGAGAGTCGAGGATGAGAGAATTTGGATTGAGAGAGAGAGACAGTGAGGGATGAGAGAGAGAGTCTAGGAGAGAGAGAGAGAGAGTGGAGGAGAGAGAGAGCTCGGATTGAGAGGATGAGAAAGAGAGTCGAGGAGAGAGAGAGACGGTGAGAAGGAGAGAGAGCTGAGAGATGGTGAGAAGGAGATAGAGAGTTGAGAGAGACGGAGACTGAAAGAGAGATGAGAGAGAGACGAGAGGTTGAGGGAGATAAAAAAAAAAAAAAAAAACAAAAGATTACCACGTAGGATGTGCAAAGTGTGCACCCCTACAGTGGCGGACGAGTATCATAGTCCTTCCATGATAGAGGGTTTCTTTTATGGAGAATATTATAAATTCATATGCCTAAATATTATCTTATAGGTAACTCTAGTTTGGATATTTGTTTGTTTCTTTTATTCTTTCCCTCGTGAGAGCACTAGCAATGACTTCTCTATCTTCATCTTCATCTTTAAATTTGAAGAATCTGTCTTTAAAAATGTCTGCATTGGCTTCTTCATCTTTATATTTTTACATAACTATAAACAGTCATTCTTCAAATATGAAGAAGCACTGTTCATTCTTCAAATATTATTTTACTATTTTTTTTCTCTCATACACATTAAAATTAACTTTGTAAAATTTCTATTAAAATAATTTGGATACATAAAATTTTTATTAAGTTGATAATACAAAGTGAATACTAATTATAAAATATATATAAAAAATAATTTTAGAAAACAAATAAAAAATAAAAAATAATAATATTTTATTATTATTTAGTTCAAATATGTATAAACCAATATGGGAATCATTCTTTAAATATAAAATCATTATTTAAATGAGATAATTTTATATATAAAGATGAAGAAACTATTATCAATGCTCTGACTACGCTTTTTTCTATTGTTGTAATTAAATTTTTAAGATAAGCTCTGGTTTTAAATGACATCAGGATTTTGATTATGATATTTTGAATTGCTTTTTTCTTAATTAAAATTTTAAGATAAATGATAATTTTAAATGAGACGAGAAGCCAAAAAAAAATTAAATAAATAAATTCCAAAAGCAAAAAAACTAAATAAATATTAGTGCAAAAAATAAGGCTGGTCCCCCAAAGTTAATCTGTTTTTGCTGCACTCTTTCTGATCTCAAAGTCTCATTCAATGCACAGCCGCCTTGGGAGAATGAACAGTCTTGTTCAAGTTCTCTTTAATTTTAAATATTTTAAATAATCATATATTTTCACTAAACCATAATGAGTTGGCTTATTCTCAAGGCATGGAATAAGACAGGGACGGGCTTTTAGACAGATTATAAATATATATATATTTATATATATGATTTTATTATGGATCAATTATTATTTACCGTCACACTTTATAACATAATTTTTTTCATAATTTTTTATAAAATGGAGAGTATATACAGTGAATAATGAATGAGAAAATTATTTATATATATATAGTTTCATATTTAAAGTTTGTGTATACATTCAACTGGATTTTAACTTCTGCAACATGCCCTTATCTTATATATTTTTATCATCAAGAGTAAGAAAGATACATTAATGGTATCAATTTTGGAAGTCTCTTTTTCTATAAATTGCAAAAATGTCACACTTTGCAACACAATTAAATTATGATTATTAAGAATAGTACAATCTTAACAGCAGGTTTTGTTTGAATTCAAAACGCAATCGAGCTCATCTCATCATTATAATTTTTTTAAATTTTTATATAAAATATAATAAATAATTTAATTTTTTAAAATTTTAAAATAATAATAATATTAAAAAATAATATTTTAATAATATTTTATTATATTATTTACAAATTACCTAAACTCATTTCTGAATCCAAACAGGCAAGGATGTAAAATGTTAAGTCACAATAATAGAAATAAGTTAATTATAAAAATTTTTTTATAAAAATAAACTTACAAATTAAAATAGTTTGATATAATATATTAAATTATAAAATTATTTTTATTATAAAATTATTTTTTTTATAAAATTACTATTTAGTTACTGCTCTTCTCCAAATATATTACTACAGTAGAAGGAAGCATTCGCTATTATACTCACATAAAAGTTGGCCATCTGGAAAGCGAAGAAGAGTTAAAAAAAAAAAAAAAATTCTCTATCAGTCACTGAAAAATATTTCTATACATTCTATAAAAATATTCCGCATCCTATAAAAAAAATATTATAAATATAAGATATAAGAATAAATAGAGGCCGATGATGTAAATCATTCAAAAAAAGAGTCGAATAAATGAGAGGTGACAAGGATAGTCATTCATAATTAGTACAGGGATATATACCAGTTCTTGTGTTTGGTTTTTGGTAACTCCACGTTAGTGCTGGTTCCTTCCTTCTTCACATGCAAACTGCTTTCACATTTTCTGCAACAATTCAGGGAATCACAGACAGAAAAGGAGAGAGATAATGATGTAAAGAAGAGTTTGGAGGGATGGATACATTCTCCAACGTGAGAAAGTTAAGGTCCAATCCGAACTCACTTTATAGCAGCAGCCGAAGTAGAAAGAAAGATGGAATATATATTTTAAAAGAAAGAAAATCGAAATCTTGTCATTGGATTGGAGGCAGATACAGAGAGAAATGATGCGTTCGAAGCTGTGCAATCGACCATTAATGGAGGAGGGAGGAAAGAGTCAGTTGTACCGGACCTACTTGTTTTGGGGAGGCAGCCTTGCTTCCTGTAATCAGACAGACAGGAAGGGTTGGCCTTTTTCGTCATCATTTGAAATCTTCTGAATTGAGGCACCGGCTGACGTGAAAGCTTTGCAGGTTTTTGCTTGCCCATTTTCTGCTCCATACCAATGATACTTCAATATTGCATTCAATTCACTTGAGTCAGATCTCTCTTTCTCTCTCTGCCTGTGTGAGTGAAGCACTGAAGCCTTCTGTGGGGCTCAAGGCACTCACAC
The DNA here is from genome assembly GCA_029856935.1 of Cyclocarya paliurus. NCBI lineage: Eukaryota > Viridiplantae > Streptophyta > Magnoliopsida > Fagales > Juglandaceae > Cyclocarya > Cyclocarya paliurus. The sequence continues at coordinate 3,111,730 of CM056947.1, forward strand.
AAGACAAAAATCCATCGACTCTTTACTCGTTCTAGATAAGGATACGAATAAAAAATCTATTCATCCTCTTATTATTTATATAACTTTTATATATTATATTTTTTTTATTTTTATTTTTTATTAAATATTTAATATATAAATAATAAATAAAAAAATTAAATTAATTTTAAAAAAATAAACTTAAAAAAAAGTTTAAAAAAATATTAAAATTTAAAAAAATGTGATGTATGAAAATTAGAGAGATTGTATAGAATTACTCAAATATGAAAGAAATGATAAATAATTTTTTTTTTAAGAAATAAAGAATTTATAAATAACAATAAAATAACCTAAATTAAGATTTTTATTAAATTTAAAAGATAAAAAGTGAAAAAATTATATTAAAATATAAAATTTTAATAAAATTTTAATTTTAAAATTTTAAAAAATTAAATTATTTTTATGTTTTTTTATGATAGTTTAAAAAAATTGTAATAATTAGAAAAAAAAATTATAAACCTCACTAGATATCTTTCAAACTTTTTATTTCATGTCCTCCGTATTTTAATCATTGTCTTGTAAACATTCATGGCAAAATTCAAATAAATTCAAAAAATAATATTTAATTAAAATAATGTGTAGTAATTATAAAATAGTTGTGACTACAAATTTTTGTTAAATAAATTCAAAATTGATTCCAACCAAAAGAGAAAAATTACGATAATACAAGACGCCTAATTAATCATTGATGAAACTCCATCTATTATCAATTCAATCGAAAATTCTTGATCAAATTATAAAAAAGTAATGATAATTATTTAAATGTAAATTCTTGATCAAATTACAAAAAAGTGATGAATAATTATTTAAATGTATTTTTAGTAACAGTAATAAATCAAAACAAAAACCATGGCTCAAACATATGCTCAGCTGCTACTTTTTACAGTATCTTTCAGAGTATTCACTACACAATGGTCATATTAACAACGACGTATACAAAAAGAATAAATGATTTCACTCGTTCTAACAAGTTAAAATGAGTAGATGTTGGGGGTTTTGCTGGTTGAGATCTCATATTCCAATTGTTAGGCTGTGTTTGGATGTTGAATTGAGTTAAGTTGAATTGAGATGATAAAATATTATTAGAATATTATTATTATTTTAAAATTTAAAAAAATTGAATTGTTTATTATATTTTATATTAAAATTTAAAAAAATTGTAATGATGAGTTGAGTTGAGTTGTATTGAAGATCCAAACGTAGCCTCAATGGATTGATGAATATTGAATATCTTGGTGCAGGAATTCTGCTGGCAACTCATCAAGCTTCTCTTTCAAATATTCATAAAAACAATCGTACCCCTGCCTGACAAAACTCCTGTATAAAGCTACACCAAATGGTTCTCAAGGTGCTACATATGGCTGGCTTCACACCACAGCAGGGCTAGAACGAGCCATCCTCCGAGCTTCTTCCAAGTCCTTCAGAAACCTGTAATTTCAGATAAAATGATTATTGGATCGGAGAAGCATTTAATAAACTACTTCGATAGAATGAAACCACCTTAAGCAATCAATAACCAAAAGTTAATGAGTACTTCTATTAGGCGTTTTATTCTGTAAGGTGTGACCAGGCTCAGTTTTGACTGAGAAACACTTTCAACCTATATTATTTTATTTTATTATTATAATTTTTACAAATTTTTACATAAAATATAATAAATAATTTAAAATTTTCAAATTTTAAAATAATAATAATATTAAAAAATAATATTTTATTTAACTTTTAACTTTCATCTCAATTCATCTCATCTTAACTTACTATCTAAACCTATAACGACCTTCTGTTCTCCATGCTTGAGTTGGGATTGGATCTGCCTGAACGGAACTCTAAACATTTGACTTCCTCTTTAAACTTTTAAAAGCTAGCAATCATGGTGCTTATGCATGCAAACCTACAGTGGATGAATGATGCCAAACCAGATCCCCAAAGAGAACATTAACATCGCTCCACAAAGGTAAAATTAGCTAGCAAGCCAACCTACAACTACTTTCTGAGTTGTGCAACTGACGCAAGAGAGATGCAAACGGTAGAACTTAGCATTTAAAGCTAATGAAAGCGTGCAAGCATGATGGCGGGCTAGCAGAGTAAGAACAAACTTTTGGTATGCCTATTTGATCCAAGTGCAATTGAAGAAAAATCACAAGAATCATTCGGAATCATACCTCTTAGAATTCAGAACCACAGAACCACCAAGTATAAAACGAATTCCAGAATTGCTGGCATTTTTTAGAGCAACAGAATGTGACTCTTCATATGTTGTCCCTCCAACAATGAATATGACAACTTCCTGTGGCCTGCTTAAGGAAAAATTGTGCTCATAAAAACAATATGACCCAAAACCTTGTGCCATTTTTAAATTATCTTAAGTATCATAACTTTCACTTAAATAAGATAATATTAAATATCTTTTTTGAAGACAAACTTTATGTCTAATCCTACAATACGATCCATCCATGCTTGTAAATCCATTACTGCAGAATGAAATCAGAAAACTGAGGGGGGGGGGGGTTGATAGGAGAACTTGAGTCAAATGGGAGAGAAAATTGAAAGTAAAGGTGTATGTATACACGTCTGGCTTGGACATTAATGCAAACTTGTAGCTTCTTATTACTTCCGTTTTTGGAATGTATAGACCTCCGTAGTTTTAGATCTTAAATATATATATATTTTTTTCTGTTTTATCAACTTACCATTTCCCATGTACACCACAATGTATTATGGTGCGTTCTTTTTCTAGTAAAATCTATTACTTATTACAGAACATCTGGAGTATATTAATCTTTAAGCAACTGAGAAAGAGCAATGACAATGGTAACAGATGGCATTACAGAAACTAAAATCTAAGTTTAGGGGGTAAACCAGATAGCGTATGCACTGCCTTTAAAACACATTAAAGGAACACAGCCACCTTGGTTCCCACATACCCACAAGTCCCCTGAAAATGCGGCTGTCAACAAGCAATGGTCTAACGTAAAGTGCCCCGAGTCCAGCTCCAGGCCCCACGTGTAGCATAGTGTCAGGATGAAGCATCTATGCTGAAATGCACACAAGTCAAACTCGCCAAGACATGGAAATGCCTAGTTTTGCAATGGTCCACCCAGAGGGTCTGACCTACCATAAAATATTGGATACAACATGATACATGTATCATTACAGTATTGTTTGCTTCAAATGAGCCATCTAGGGACCTACATAACTTCTTTCAACACTGTTAATCGTACATTTAGAAGATTCTGAACACTTATGAAGCCGGTGTTTCCTCATAAATCATTCTCATTCCTAAATAGTAAATTTAGTTAAATAACCACCATCATCTTGGCACTGCGCTTCTTGACTTCGTATATTTTATAATTGTGCATATATTCTACTTGTAAAAATAAATAAATGTCTGCATATATCCATTTATTACTTCAGTAGCTCAACATTAGATATTAGTTGCATTTCAGCATCTAGTTCCCCCAAGATTAGAAGCAAAGTTAAAAATCAGCAAGTTTTACCACCAGAGGTCTCCTCTAAGAACATTGCCCTGACGTAGTGAATAAAAAAGAGACCACACCCCCTTCCTAAATTGCAAGAGATTAGCTAAACCCACTGGAAAGAAACAGTTATTTAAGCAACAAACCTGCCCTGCTGAAAGTGATTGCCAACAAATGGGTAGTCCACATCTTTCAACCGTCCCTTGCTAATACTTTCCATGGTTTGGAACAAAAGAGGTTGGTGCTGGGTGTACACATTCTCGACCCCCTATGGCATGCAGGAAAATGATGTATAAGCATCTAACCACATCTACTAGCAGAAAGTACAGTTTCCTGACAAACCTTCAGTCCGCGAGCCATGTTACGGGCAATATTCAGAAGATCCCGATTTCCATAAAGATCCCCGGTTCGTTTATCAACTCCGGCTTGCTTCAAGAGGAACTGGACAAGCTGTTACAACATGATGACCAAGTCATGAAAAGCAGTGAATCATATTGTCATAAGCATGGAACAGAAGCTCTCAACCTATTTGCTGCTCTAATGCAGAGTCAAGGTATGCATAAAAGATACTTGTTTTGGTTATTTTACCCCTGGTTTGTACTTGGGAGACTGAGAAGCCAGTTTGTTGAAAAGCTGCATCAATTGAACAGGGCTTTCCTTCTCATAGCGCAAAGCATAAAGCATCACTAATCGCAGCCGGTCAATGTCAGATATACGCTCATTATTTAAAAGATTTGTCACCGCCTGCAAAAATGTTTGACAGGAAAGGTTAGCTAAACAGTCGAACCTTATCCATATGTTTCTGACTCTACCTTCAAGTCAGTATCAGTAAACGAACAGTTTGTTTGAGAAAGTAACTTGAAGGCACATAACATGAAACCTAAACCAACAACATTTCTAAAGAGCTTGTAATTCAGTAATGTAGAAATTCAAATCAGGTAGAATCAAACCTAAGCAATCTATTAACCTAAGCAATCTATTTCTTATGATAATGTTGTATTAATTCCGTGGTGTTGCTGTCATATACCTCCAATCACCTATGAAAGTTCATACAAGTAAGCTAATTAAATCTAGTGCTTGCACTTTGTTCATGATCATATACTGGTAAAATAATAATTGTATTTTAATTATTTTAAAATACAATTATCTAAAAAAACGGAATGAAAGAAGCTTTGAAGATCGCAAGCGGTCAATGGACGAGCTTAGAATGTTCTTCCATGGGACAATGATGTGGTCACTGTCCAAGAAGGGAAGATTTACCTTCTGATCGTACTTTAAGTCCCTAATGAAACATTCTACAAGAGTGTTCCTATTGAAGAACATTTGGAAGACTAAGGCCCCTCTAAAAGCCTTTTTTTTTGTTTGTATGGACAGATTCACTAGGGAAGACTTTAGATAATCTAAGGAAACGCTAACTCATTGTGTTGGATTGGTGTTATATGTGCAAGAAAAGTGGGGAGTTTGTGGATCACCTATGATTGCATTGTGACGTGGCTGAGTTTGTGGAATGATATCTTTGCTAGAGCAGGGCTCCTTTGGGTGATGCCAAGAAGGGTTGTTGAAATTTTGGCCAGCCGGCAAGCCTCCGGGGTAGTTCTCAAATTGCAGCTATGTGGAAGATGATTCCAATCTGTCTATGGTGGTGCATCTGGATCGAGAGGAATGGTCGCAACTTTGAGGATCGTGAACGGACAATGGACAAGCTTAGAACTTTTTTTCTTCAAACTTTATTCCATTGGTCGATTGTAATAGACTTTAATGGCATGAACGTACATTATTTCCTTGTATCTTTAGACACCCATGGCCAAGTGTTGCTCTTGTATATGTCCCGTGCACTTGGCTTTGCCTTTCTTTAATAAAATTTGTATTTACCAATCAAAAAAAAAAAAAAAATGTTTTTCTTTAACACTTTAATTCATTGGCTGACAGTAATAGACTTCAATACCATGCATATTAATGACTTCCTTGTATCCCTAGCCCACCAAGTATAGGCATTACTCTTGTATACGCCACATGAACTTGACTATGCCTATTTTCTATTATCAATAAAATTATTATTTACTGATAAAAAAATTATCTAAAAAACATGTAGATCTTAGTAGGTTCATGGATAGACATGAAGTCAATGTAAACAAAATTTAGAGAAAACCTCAAAAGCTGCCACTTGACCACCATTGCAAGCCAAATCCTGTTCTGTTTGCGAAACTAACATAAGTTTCCGCTCTTCAACTATCTTGCTCATTTCTGTGACCAAAGTCACATGCTTTGAAACATTTCCTTGCATTTTTCTGTACTCAGGGTAGTTGTCAACAAATTTGGCCATGTCTTCTGCAGAAATTCAAAAAAAAAAAAAAAAAACCCAAATGTTATACCTCAAGTCACTGCATCTCACATTAATTTCCTAATTTAATATGCTGTGACTCTGAAATAATTAAGCCTCATACGAACCTATTGTCTGAATGTTCTGGTTACTCTTTGCAATCTGCTGAAATTCATCCACCAATTGCTTGATATTCATTCCAATATCCCCAAAATTCTCATACATGTTAGCTTTGAAAAAGGCATCTTGTTCTGATGACAACACGACCTCCTATAAGCATGAGTTGAACAAGGACCATTTTCTTAGTAATGCAAAACATGGAATTAAATATGGGCACTACAAAAGGAAAACACAACTCAACCTGTTGATCCTGCGGCAATTTGCCAAAGTTTCTCAAATCCACCTTGTTGTCTTGAATACCTATCAACTCATGAACCATTGCCTACAGAACATGATGGGAAAAATGAGTTGCACAGATATCGAAACCATCTTCGTTATATCAAAATAAATAAGGCTTTTATTGTTAAAATGGCAAGATTATAGTCATAACCACTTATACCTGGTATGTCCACTGATTCAGCAACGGGGTTACAGGATCATCCCTCCTATCAACTACCAGCAACAATGGAGAAATTTCTGTTCGCCTGAAATCAAATAGCCCACTTTCCTGCTGGTACATCAGTTTCTGTTACACCCCAAAATGTATACAAATTAGGTCTCTAATTGGAAAACAGAATGCACGACATTCATATACAGATCACACTATAACCTCTTGTGGTTTACTTTACTTACTGCTGTCTCTTGTGCTATCCTCTTTGCAATATCAGAGGTCCTTTGATATCGAATAATAGGTCTTCTTTTTAATGCCAAGAAAATAGCTGCAATACCATCAACAACTTGATCACAGAAGTGCTGCAACTTTGAAGGATCTACAACAGCTGGGAGCATATAGATGTGATTTGATGGCACATTCAAAGCGAAATGGTAAGTATCAATTGCTACAAAATCCGCATAGAATTCCTGCAAGATCAAGAGATGGATCATATTTTAGGTGGAATTGAATATGAGGTAACAGGACAACCATGTCAAGTGAAAAAACATTCTCAAGCATCAGAGAATGATTTATACAGCTAAAGTCCACAAATAAGTGAATAACCATGCAGTGACTATGCTCAAACCAATCCAATATTTGCAAGCCCATGACAACGACATCCTGATGAGATGATAAGCTTACCCTATTTTTTTTTTTCAATTTTTTCTTCCTGTTTTCTTGAAGATAACTATGATAGAATTCCTAATTATTGTTCAACATGTTTTTTTATCAGAATCATTCATTAGGGGGAGACAAATTCTTGATTCAGTTTTAGTTGCCAATGAATATTTGGAAAGCAGACTTAGGAGTTCTTGACATCCTTGTTAAGCTGGACATGGAAAAGGCATTTGATCATGTCAAGTGGGAATTTCTTTTATATTTACTTGGGAGACATGGCTTTGGAGAGAAATGGTGTGCATGGATCAGACATTGTATTTCAACAATCAGATTTTTGATCTTGGTGAATGGTTCCCCGGCTGGATTTTCACTAGTTCTCAAGGTTTAAGACAAGGGGATCCCTTGTCTCCTTTCCTCTTTATAATTGTCATGGATGCTTTGAGTAGAATGATTGATGCAGTTGCAGACGGAAATCTTATGTTGGGTTTTTTGGTGGGTGGAGTCTCTCCTAGTGGTATCAAGGTCTCACATCTTCTATTCGCTGATGATACCCTTATTTTCAGCGACCCTAATCATGACCATCTTTGATCGTTGAGAGCTCTTTTATTATGCTTCGAAGCTGTTTCTGGGCTTATAGTCAACTTATCTAAGTTAGAATTTGTTCCTGTGGGCTCTATCTCAAATTCTAGGGACCTGGCAAACATTTTGGGTTGTAAGATCTCGTCGCTTCCCATGAAATATCTAGGTCTTCCCTTGGGTGCCCCTTATAAATCTTTGTTGATTTGGGATAGAGTGATTGAGAAAATAGAAAAAGGTTAGCTGGGTGGAAAATGATTTATTTATCCAAAGCGGGAAGAATTACTCTGATTAAAAGTACGCTGCCCAATCTCCCAACGTATTTTCTCTCCCTCTTCCCTTTGCCCGTTGGGTGGCTTGTAGAATTAAAAGAATCTTTCATAGGTTTTTGTGAGTGGTCTTGGTGATGACAAGAAGCTCCATCTAGTAAGTTGGGATAAAGTTTGCTCATCAGTTACTTGTGGGGGTTTGGGGAACCGTAATTTGAGGCTTTTTAATAAAGCTCTTCTTGGAAAGTGGCTTTGGAGATATCAATTAGAGAGGGATGTGTTATGGAAAAATATTATTGATGTTAAATATGGGAGGGCGCGGGGGTGTTGGTATTCTAATGAAGTTAGAAGTGTGTATGGCTTGGGCTTGTGGAAGTACATACGGAATGGTTGGGGGGATTTTGCTAAACATGTTTCCTTCAAGGTTGGAGGAGGAGATAGGATTCGCTTTTGGCATGATCTTTGGTGTAGGGAATTGACTCTCAAGAATGCTTTTCCTTCCCTACTTAGAATGGCAAGAGACGAGGATGTCACTGTTGCTGATTCTGTATATTTTTCCAATAATATTTCCCAATGGAATGTGAGATTTTTTAGAGATGTTCATGATTGGGAAGTGCCAATTATTACTGATTTTTCAGTAGACTGTATGACACTAAATGGTGCATGGAGGAGAGGACAGAAGGTTGTGGAAACACGCTGGAAATTCAATTTTCTTTGTCAGCTCTTATTATAAAGTGCTGACGCGTCATTGTGCTCTTGGAAGTGTATTTGGAAATCCAAGGTTCCAACCAAAGTTGCTTTTTCTGCTGGTTGGTGTCACTCTGGGAAGATTCTAACAACTGATAATTTGAGGAAGCGAGGTAAAATATGCCTGGACTGGTGTTATTTGTGCAAGAAAGATGGGGAGTTGGTTGACCATTTGTTTTTGCATTGTGAGGTTGCAAAGACTTTTTGGGATGAGATTCTCAGCAGGTCAGGTATTGCTTGGGTGATACCCAAGAGAGTGGTGGATTTATTGGCTTGTTGGAAAGGATCTGTGGGCAGCCATCACATTGCTGATATTTGGAAGATGATACCTCTATGCCTAATGTGGTGTTTGTGGCTAGAAAGGAATGGATGCTGTTTTGATGATAGAGCTCGCTCGTTGGGAGAAATTAGAGAGTTTTTCTTTCAAACTCTTTGTTTTTGGGCGAATACTCTTGTGTACTGAATGGGGATTCTTTAAATGTTTCCTTTTTAGACTTTGCTAGTTCCTAGTTTCATAGCTTGTATTTAGGTGTTTCCACTTGTATTCTTCCTGTGTACTTAGACTATGCCTATCTACTTGCAATAATAAATTTCTTATTACTTGTAAAAAAAAAGAATTACCTGAACCTGCTGGACAACTTCCTGTTCATCTGAATCAGCTAAAATATGAATCTGTGTATCCTTCAACATGTTGGAGACAACTGAACTAAGATTGGAATTAAAAAAAAAAAAAAAAGAGTTCCAAATCAATAGCTAACAACAACTAGCTAAAAGTTCAAAATTTCAAATGCAGATTTCTGTACATTCTCTCAAAGTTTTAAGAAACTTACATAGGTGGTACTCTCCAAATCTAGGACTAGCTAGCTGGCGCCGCAAATGCTGGATATTCTCTGATGTGGGCCGGAGGAAGAAAACTGCCTTCAGATGGGACATTGATTCATTTGACTTGGAAATGGAATCTACTAACTCTACTAAGAACACTTCTTTCTGAAGAAGCTCAGATTGGGAGTATGCAACACTAACTATACTAACCTGCAAATCATCATCATCAGGACCCAGATGTATACTTCTTTCTTAACCAACTATAACTGATCTCGATCCAATAAAGTAAAGTGACATTAATTTTTTTAATGAAGGACTTGAATTAAAAAATTCACTCGATTCCACCTCAAAATCAAATGTAAAAAGTATTGATTTTTTTATAAGTAAAAATACATTAATATCAATAGGCGTAACCAAGTATACTGGGTGTATACAAGAGAGAACACCTAGCCCATAATAGAGAGCCCCTAATGAACATCACCCAAGAGGGAGAAATTAGAATTCTATCCAATATACACCAAGGCCTGTTGGGACATGATGTAACAAGGAGCGTGCAGTGGGAGAAAACTGGAATTTTTTTGTTTTCTTTCTTTTACAGTGGTTTTCTGCAATTGTACTGAAGGGTGGGAGTGTCCATGAGTTTCTATCTTTTTTTCAACTCACTAGAATGTAATTAGATGTCTCACTTTGTATACTTCCTGTGTACTTGGGCATTGCCTAGTTTCATTCTATTCAATAAAGCTATCTATTTACTTATAAAAAAAAAAGGCTTGTTGGGACAAAACACGCCTCCCCAAAGCAAAGGAAGTCACAGTAACTACCCCAACCCCTTGTTTCCCACACAACTACTAGTAGACAGTATTGATTGTAGGCGAAGCTTCAGAAACACAACAAAGGGGGCATGGACTGTTTTTTCCCCATCATGAACATTGAACAGCCCAAATAGAAATTCATGCTTAAAGTTCATCAAGAAGTAAGGTTTTATTAATAAAAATAAACTCGGAGCCATTGCTGTACATAATTTTGCTAAGGTTAGTGATGCTTTGGTGCCATTTGTTCTTGTAATTGCTCTCTTGGAGAGAAAAGATCCATAAACATCCCAGCCCAAGCGCGCACTGACCTATTAGCAATAATATCAAGAATTTTCAGATTCATCTTCGCAGGATATTCGAACATATCCCAAGCCGTTATTTTTCTCCATGAAGATTGAATTTTTATGACTGGCATTCCATTACGAACACCGACTTGGTGAACTGATAAATAAAACTCAATAGAATCACCAGCTACTCTAGCAAGAAAGTATCCTCTGAGCAACACGGTCGAGAATTTGTATCTCAAATTTCATATTGTATGAGTCCCGGTAATAAACAAACAAAATAAATAATAAAAAAGATTAAAAAGGAAAGAAAAGGAAACCCTTTGTTCAAGTTAGCATTATATCACTCACTTAGCTGGATTGGAAACTCGTCTCATTTCATTATTGTAATTTTTTCAAATTTTAAGATAATAATAATATTAAAAAATAATATTTTAAAAATATTTTATTCAATCCATCTAAAACCATCTCAACTGAATCAAACGGGCCTTATAACTAAATTTCAATGAAGCACTCCATTTCCAAGCAAACATAAAATATTAAACTCCGATACTTCAAAGCAGGAGGTGGATTTGATTACTTAAAGAAATGAAAAGAAAATGGTATGCGAGGAATGATAGATACCGTGTGAGAATCGAGGATGAGGACCTTCATGCCCGAGATGTCCTGCAACATCCGGTTGATGTAATCACGCACGGCCGATACCAGCACCATGTTCTTCCACTAAGATCCAACGGCTATGATCTTCTTCTGATGATGATGATGACCGTGACTCGACGGTGGTTGTAGAGCTGAATCGCCGGCGTAATGGGTTCAGGAGGAGCTTATCGAAGTTAGAGAGAGACAGAGTATGCGTGTCAGATCTGCAACGAGCGAACGGTGAACGAAGGGTTGGCAAAATACGCAGCGTTTCAGTGGCAATAAAACACACCGTTTTGCCTCTTCTTTTTCTTTCCAATCTGACACATAATCTTTTAATAAAGATTTAATTTATTATCTGAAAAAGCGATATTCAATATTGATTTATTTTTTATGTTTTTTTTACTGGACTTTTCAAATTAAAATTTTTAGGCTTCATTTATTTTCATAAATCATTTCATCTAATTATTATAAATTTTTCAAACTTTACACAAAATATAATAAATAATTCAACTTTCAAATATAAAAACAAAAATAAGATTAAAAAATTATATTTTAATAATATTTTATTCAACTTTCATCTAATCTTCATCTATATAAAAAAAGAGACCTTAATGTTTCATTCCAAGTTTATCAAATACATTGATAGTATTTCAAATTTATCAATAAATTTATACGTCAAATTTCAAAACAAAAAAATATTTTAATCACAAATAGATATTACAAATATAAATTTACAAATTGACGTGACTTGATATGATACGTTAGATTGTATTACATCTAACTATATTCATTTAATGACGGGATGCTTATAATAAAATTAACTCATACTTAGAAATATTGATTTCCTGCTCATACATACAGTGATGATGTTGCACATAAATAGTGGTGGAAGGTGCATGATGCCATGCTGAACATGTGCAAAAGTTTTGTTCGCTGAGATCTAAGCAAAAGGCAGCAATCGAGTGGGATCGAAGGCAAGCTGAGAAAGGAAATTACATTCATGGCAATTGAAAAATTAAAAGACTAGTGTTTGGGGACGTGTTTTGAGGATATCTGCTTCTGGGAGGGTATGTTACGGCACGAAATAAAAATAATGAGTAATGTTAGATAAAATCATGAATTGTATAAGCGTCATGTATTTTTTTTAAAAAAAATTCATTATTATAAAAAAATTAATTTTTTTATATAAAATTTATATTCATTCATTTTTTTCAAAAGGAGTGTGCGGTATGATTGTAAATATTATTCTCGAAGACATTTAGACAGATAATAATTAATATATATTGTTGCTCCAGTTACTACCACATCTCTCTCTTCTTTGTGACGCAGTCCCTTTCTTTTTTCTTTTTTTTCCTCTTGTTTTTTAGAAAAATATTTTCATACTGTCTCATTAGAGGACATAATTCAGCACCTTTTTTTCATCTTCTTCTGCTTTAATCTTTTGTTGTACCCAGTTTGATGACTTCCATGTACTTCACGCTATACCAATCTTTTCAAAGTACATTATACCAGTTTTCTCATCTGGCTGCATAAATTTTTGTGCACTTTCAATGCATTTTGGGGCTAAATTACCATGATTTATATTCATTAAAATTACATTTATTCTTTTTGGGATTTATAATCTAGTTGATGTTGATGTCTTTATATTTAGCTACTACAACTACTGTCAAAGGTGCGTTGTCTTGATGATTCTCTGTAGGATTCTCTCGAATATGTTTTGGATTCAAATCCACTATATGCATTCAGGTTGAAGCTCTTTTCTCTGCGTTTTTCTTTGCACCGTGGCATCATGGCAAATTCTCCTGCTTCATAGTTTTAAATGATCTGCCTATACTAGTTGTCATTGACATCAAGAAAGAAGTTGCCCTTACTGTTATTTTCTGTATCCTTATGCAAGGAATTACAAAAAAGGCTTCACATTATGATAATTATTGTTATGCATATAAATAATTAAATTTACCTCATTCCCATTAATTTAAACTCTTGCGACAAGTGATGATTTCTCTTTTATCAGCAGTTTACAAGTTGATATGATACTGTGTGGCTTGAATCACTGACAAAAAGTGTTAGGGTTTAATATGCATGCTGCTTTTACCACATTTTCATGTTCCATCATTTTCAATATGCTAATATAGGAATTTAAATGAAGTTGTGGTTTTGGAATGGTTGGTTAGACTTAATTCAATTTTAGAAATACCAGTAGCCCCCAAATGGTTCTGTGGGATTGAGAAAAGGGACTCTTTGCAATATAACTTCTGAAATTGAATTGAGGCTCATCTCTAAATTAGGAGATTGACATATTTCTTCTGCAGGTCAGGTTCCCCCAGTATGGTAGATATTGAAACGTTTTCAGCAAACTATAGAGCACGTTTGGATGAGCCAGAGCTCTCTAAATCTATACCTGTAAATCTTTCTTATGCTTTTGATGGTGGAGACATACCTCTGCAGACCAAAAACCTCAAAGAATAATATGTGGCGCAGGGCTACACAGTTATGGTTATCATGCGATCTGTAGATTTTAATTTCTATTCATGGTGATTTTTCTAGTACTCTCATTCAGTTTTCTTCATATTTCAGTGGTTTAAGTGAATACACACACACAGAAAAATTCATCTTTTTGCATTAATCAAATTTATTGTCGACCTTGAAGAGTTTTTGTAGTTGAGCTTAATCAGTTGGGGTAAGGTTTAGTTGAGTTGAGTCATATAGATAACATTATATTAATTCAATGTGATTATGATAATCGAAACTAGAGTACGTTAAAGTTCCTTTCTGTCTCTTTACCACCAACTTCCAAGTGCTCTTATTCTAATCTTGGGGTAGATTCACGGGTTGTGAATACAAGTTTGTCATTAGGCCTTATGTTATATTAACTCTCTGTCTTGCATTCTCTGTTTGATACTTTTGACTGTTATGTCCGTGATAAAAAAGAAGTTTCTTGCCTGTCATTATGTTTCAACATCCACTATATTATATCATCATTTGAATAATATGTTTTCAAATTTTTGTTGATTGTTATTTCTCATTTCTTCCATCATTCATCTGAATCTTCAACAAAGCGAGAAATCTACACTCTTGGCCACACATCTCTGCATTAATATAGATATATATATATATATATATATATATATATATATATAATAGATAGATAGATAGATAGATATGTTTCTGCACCGTCTGAGATATAAATTGATCATCAGCTCTCCACTGTGGATATGAGTTAGCTTTTATATTGACCTACTCCATAGTGCCTCACAAACCTCGTGAATCCACCCTTGATGATGATGTTTACCTACTTAATCTTCATATTTTGAAATATGACATAATTGAAGCATGTGTCAATGTGAGAAAACAGAAAGGAGACGTCTGTGTATGTTGTGTGTATTCCAAACTTTGTGGTCTTGGAGATTTCTCCAAGCCCCATCACAATAATTCCAGTGTAAATCAAGCTCACAGCAAATCTGTTAGCTGCTTAACTATCAATTTGGCTGAAGTATCTATAGATATCAGGGGCGTGACAACTCCATAGCACAGTGCCACAGTGATAAGGCATGCTATGACTGCTAAGAGCATTGGTCATTGCCAAATATAAAATTTGGCTAAAATCTTAACTTTTGACTATGCCTTTAATTTTTGACTAGTCATTTTAATTTTTGACCACATTAGACTAGCCATCTTAAATATATTTAATAATATTATATTTAATATTTTAATAATACTTGACAAATTTTTTTTCTTTTATATTTTACAAATATATTTCATATATTTTAATAATATTTGCTAAATGATCTCAGTATTAGCCAAAAAAAAAGAAAAATTAAGAAAACAAAAGAAATGTTGATCTCAGTATTATACTCAACGTTGCTCTTGAATTATCCTACAGGGCGACGCACGATCGCCGGAAACTCAGTATCCATTGCAATATTGATCTCAGTAATCATCTACAATATTCCGAATCAAAACAAGTTCTTCTTCAAGTTATCATTCCAAACTTCCCGGATGTGAATCAAATCGCTTTTAGGCAAAATTGACATTTTATCTTTTGCCAATACAACAAGTTTTGGAACCAACAACAATGAACCAACAGGACCCAACCCTTATATCTGCAGAAAAAAAAAAGCCCAAGAAACCGAACCCCAAATCAAAACAAGGAAAACCCATATCTTAAAAAGCTTCAGAAAGATCTAAACCTCTAACCAATCCAAGCATTCAATACCAGAAATGAAAGACAGAAACAATGAAATCTTACCTCAAAGACTCAAAATCTGTGAAATGCTTCTAGAAATGAGAGGCTGGGGACGATTGGGTCTTGAAGAAATGGGAATTTTCTCGAAAAACAGTGGAAATTTTCCAGGCGTTTCTCCAAAAAGTTGGGGGTTTTCGAATTTATTAAATGAGGTTTTTGTATGGAAAGGTAGATGGGTTAAGCCGGAGAGAAGACGGAGAGTGAGAGAAGACAGAGAGAAGGGGGAGAGAAGAGCAACGGCCTTCTGAAATGAAGAGAAAAAAACAATACGAGAGAAAGAGGGAGAGAAAGGGAGGGAATAATAATAATAATCTTTTGCTCTCTCAACAGTGGCTCGCCAACTAGGAAGTGATTTTACTGTAGCTCAGAGTTAAGAAATTATAGCTTTGGCTAGTTCAATGCCAGACTTTTAATTCAATAAAAGCTAAATTTTGGACGGTTAAGCCATTGCCAATGCGAGGAGAGAATTACAATGCCATGATTCTTTTGAACAAGCTCACAAGGCAAATCGATGGACTGCACTTTGAAACTGATGATTGCCTCGTTTGACTTGACTGTGATTAAGTTATTTTAGACATGATGATTTGTTTACTTTTTCTTAGTGGAGCGATTATCCTTTCTTGTCAAGTTTTGTTTTACTGGAAAGATCATATTTTTACCATATATGACATTACTCATCATCTTCCTGATCTTTTTTTTTTTTTTTTGTCATCCTTTAAATGGATAAGAGAGTGATCTCAGAAGCCACTAGATGTTAACCAAACAAGAGGGAACTTTGGATTCTTACTCTGAGCTTCTATCATTGTGTGGAAAATATATTGCAGAAACTCAAATAATTTTGCTGATGCCATTTAGGTGATGACTGTCCCTTGCAACAGACCAACTCATTGTGCAAATGGTCCACTTGCTCTTACTTTATGTGTCTTTGTAGTCATTAGTTTAGGATTGCTGTCATCATTATGCTTCTAACTGCTTATCCCACTTCCCAAAAATGAAAATTGCAAAAAAGTTCTGCTAGATACAAGCAAGTTTGTGTACTAATCTGCATACTAATATTGTTGCCTTTATATTCTAAATTCAAATTATTACTGTTTTCAATAAGTTTATTTTTTGACCAATCATATTAAATGAATGCACGTATTAGTGTATAGAATCGTTTACAACTAGATTTTTTCATTACAAAAAGGCAGACCATTTTCTTGGAGCCAAGCATCTGTACCAGAGTTGTACGTGTTGATGGGCCACCTCTTGTCCTTTCTCTGAACGAGGCCTTCATAAAAAAATAATTCCACACTTACAGTAAAGCACAAATACAGATCAATTCCCAAATAAGGGAATTACCTGTCAAAATGTTTCCAAACATCAAATGATTCTCATAGTACTTAGAAATTGGAGTAATGTTAGGGATAGGTCCAAATGCACAAACATTGTGTGAGACTTTTGTAAAAGCATGGCGCCCCCCCCCCAACCAAAAAAAGCAAATTTTTCACATATATTTTTTTTATAATAGAATTAATTTTTCTATATAATATCTATGCGAGATTTGTATATTTAAAACTCGTAGATATGACATATCATTGTGCTTATTCAGAAATCTCTGCCATCTTTATGCTTTGTGGGCCCTTATGTTGATTATGACAAAAATGAACTCCCAAACTTTAAATATGAGAGGACTGTAAAATTCAAGATGAAGAGTTAGATTATTCATTTTCACTTATGCAAGGGAATCCGTCGTTTCCAAAAAATTTTTTTGTATATAGGGCATAAAACAAAATAATTAGTTTGAAAATAAAATAAAATAATTCATTTGATCAACTCACGAGTCACGTGAATTGACAAAAAAAAAGAAGATACAATTATTAAGTGAGTAAATTCAGACTCTTGTGTAATTTGATCCTAATCTTATTGTTTCGATTCTGTTGTAGAAAACTACAAGCTAAACATCAATCTTATCCATATCCTTTGAACCAAATGACATAAAATAAGGTCTCCAATGGAGAGAACCAGGTTGGAATCCTCCGCCCCTTTATAATAATAATAATAAAAAAATGGCATTATTGGGTGCATGTTTGAAGGGACCAGGCCATTAATTACCCATAGAAAACAAACCCTAATGAGGTCCCTCATTAGCTCACTTTTTAAATTATATAGCATCAATGTAAAGATAATAGTCAAAGTCTCTCTGTGTGGGGTAGCTTGAAGTTCACTTTATTTATTTATTTATCCACAAGTAGTAAAATATGATTCTTGACCAACTTGCCGTTCTTTGTTCTGTGGGCTCCAGTCATGGAAGCTGCAGAGTTGGAGGGCAACAGGTTCGGACTGAGGACGAAAAAGCAAACGGCCGAATTGTCTTCTTTCTATGGAAAAAGAGAAACACAGAAACAGATTTATTTTGCATTCTGCCGACTGGTTGGTTCGTTTCTTGATATGATAAACTATAATAATTCCTTACTTTATTAAATTGTTTAGTAATATACTGATTCTTCGTACTATCGATGAAATAAAAAAAATATTCATGAAGCGGCTAAAGCATTACATCTGAGCTTTGACTTTATTGACTGTCAAGTCTTTGGTTATTATATTACTTCCAAACGTGTATCTCTCTCTCTCTCTCTCTCCGGCTCTTTTTAAGCGTTTAACAGCCAATCTTAAACGGAAATTACTGCCCCAGCTGTAGCCTGCAAGTCTGCAACTTGGTAATGTCCGTCTCTTGCTCTTTGGACTGTGTTATGTACAGTGCACATACAGCAACTTCAACAGATCGGATCTTGAACTTTGAATGAGACACTTTTTGCTGAAGTAGCCCTGGGTTCACGTGACTTTTTATAACAGATCTTTTTGTTTTGCGGATAAAGACTAAAGTAATACGGAATCTGAACTTGCAACGAAAGATGCATTTTCTTTTTTTATATTTTGGTTTATCTTTTGGGTCATACTCTTTTTGGCTGGAATATATCTTTTAGAGGGAAATTCGGTAGGTAACGGATAAAAGGGTGGGTCTTTCCGTGAGGATCTCAGGATTTCCTGAGATGGGTAGCTGTTGGTTTGGTGGGCTGTTGGTTGTGGTGGGGTGGGTGTGGTTGTTTGGCGTTCGTGTAGAAGGCTACCCATTTGAGGATCTGGTGGTGAGGCTGCCTGGACAGCCTAAGGTTGGGTTCAGGCAGTATGCTGGGTATGTTGATGTAGATGTCAAGGCTGGGAGGAGCCTGTTTTACTATTTTGTGGAGGCAGACAACGAGCCTGACAAGAAGCCCCTCGCTCTCTGGCTTAATGGAGGTTGGTACTTATACTCTCCTTTCATTTATACCTGCTGATCATGTGTGAACAATGGAACTCCTATCTCAATGGAATTTTCATGACGTGATGTTTTTTTAAAAGTAAATTCTAGTACTTTTTGTATGTGTGGACTGTTCTTCTGACTTGTTCGATTGGTTCCCTCTACTTTGTTTCTTTTTATAAACTTGAATATTTTCCTTCATTGTACTTCTGGATCTTGTGCCTACTCCCCGTTCCTATGTGGAAAGTTGTTTTTTTCTCTTTTTAATTCTTTTGAAGTGTTCATTTTGTTCTTTCCTATGTAGTTGGATTTTGTTCACTGTGCACTCATGTTCGTGGTTATTGGCACTATTCTTTTTCCCCGGGTCGCTTTTAGTTTTTGAAATGCAATTTAGTTCCTACTTTCTTTAAGTGTGAAGTATTGTACTTGGACTCTCACAACGGTCACTTCTTCTCCAACCTTTTGGCAATTGTAAAAAATTAGAATTTCTGAGAATGAAAATTGTACTTGACTTTAAGGCATTTAGCAACTCTTGGTTGCGTTGCTTGGTTGTTCCTAGTAAGCAGATTTATCAAACATAATGTTCTTTTATGATCTAGAGGATGAACCTCGCCTTCTAAATTACTATTTGCTGAGTTTTTGCCCGTTTTAGCAGTGAGATAGGAAAGAGTTTTAATCTTGTTGTCCCATGAGCTCCCACACTGAAATAAAATTACTGTGAAACTTCAATCAAGTGTGAGGCTCTTAGACACCAAATTAATGATAGGAGCCTTGTGTATTCAGGTCCTGGTTGTTCCTCTATTGGTGGAGGTGCCTTTACAGAGTTGGGTCCATTCTATCCTAAAGGTGATGGTCGAGGCCTTCGAAGAAATTCAATGTCATGGAATAGAGGTATGTCACTTAGCATGTAATGGGGGATTTTGTTTTATTTGGTTGGGAGCATGTAGTAGGGACTTAATATTTTTTCTTTGTTTAATTTTAAATTCTGGTACTAATTCATTCCATTGATCTCATTCCTGATCTTTTCGTTTTGTAGCATCAAATCTCCTCTTTGTTGAGTCTCCTGCTGGAGTAGGATGGTCATACTCGAATACAAGTTCAGATTATACTTGTGGAGATGCCTCCACTGGTAAAGAGAATAGCTCAAACCGTTTCTCCTCTTAAATTGATTTTTAGCGTTTGTTTGTTCTAGAGTGTTCACTCTAAGAACAACACACACACACACACACACACAACAAAACTTCAGATTTGTTGGCTTCTAAAAAATTGGTTCCACTTGTATTTGTTCCAAGCTCAAGCTCTTATTTTTTGCAGCTAGGAATGTGCATACACACACACACACACACACACACACAAAACTATTGTGTGTGTTAAAAACTGGTTCCACTTGGATTTGTTCCAAGCTAAAGCTCTTATTCTTTGCAGCTAGGGATATGTATATATTTATGATGAAATGGTATGAGAAGTTTCCAGAATTCAAATCCAGAGGACTGTTTCTCACTGGAGAAAGCTATGCAGGTTTGACAAACAATAATCGAAATTTCATTTGATATCTGGATTGTTTTCTTGCAACCCCTACAGTACAAAATTTCAAGATTTATCTGTTGATTTGAACTGAGAAGAGAAAAGAACAGGATTTACTATTTCAGGAGTTTCTGATTGTCAATTTATGTGCCATGTTGCATATGGAAAATTTATTGCTTTAAATATTAGAGTGATTTACCTTAATCTGTTTTTCTTCAACAATTTAAATGTCTCTTTCAATATAAAAGCTTATATTTTCCCTGTTTTGCCTCTTTCACCTCATGCTTTCCAAGTTTCTATAGGTTCCTTATATGTGTAACTGTCTCTATATAGGGCATTACATACCACAATTGGCAATTGCTCTACTTGACCATAATGCACATTCAACTGGTCTCAAGTTCAACATCAAAGGGGTTGCTGTAAGAAAACATTAAACACTTTTATTGATACCCCACAATTCATTCATAACCTAAGTTCTTCACTTTGTGTGTATATATATATATATATATTTTTTTTTTTGAGATTTTCCTTGGTATCTTGCTAATGTTGTGCAATTTGTCTAATCTGTTCACCTATTGTTCTCTGTTTAGATTGGGAATCCCCTTTTAAGACTTGATCGAGATGCTGCAGCAACGTATGAATTCTTTTGGTCTCATGGAATGATTTCTGATGAAATTGGCCTTACAATCATGAACGAGTGTGATTTCAATGACTATGTCTTTGCAAGTCCTCACAACGTGACTGAGTCATGTGAAAATGCCATCAATAGCGCAAACATTGTCGTTGGGGAATATATAAACAATTATGATGTGATCCTTGATGTTTGTTATCCATCTTTAGTACAGCAAGAACTCAACTTGCGGAAACTGGTATAGCTTGTATTAACTTATTTTTTCCCCCTTTTGTATTCTTATGCTATTGTATTATTTAATGGTCAAATTTGCCTTTTCATTGCTTTTCTGCAGGCTACTAAGATTAGTGTTGGGGTTGATGTTTGTATGACCTATGAAAGACGGTTCTATCTCAACCTTCCTGAAGTTCAGAAGGCTCTTCATGCAAATCGTACCAGATTACCTTATGGCTGGTCTATGTGTAGCGCGTAAGTATTACGTGCAGTTTGCTTCCTAGCAACTTTGGAAGTTAGAAATAAGAGACTTCTATATGCTGTAAGCTATACTAATGTATCCTGTGTGGAAGTGGAAGTATGATGCGATTTAACTGCTTAGTTATCTTTCAACATCTAATGGTCATTTTCAACTTCTGTCAAGAAGAGGATATAACTCCTTAATTTTAATCAAATGTAAAAGGAACAAAGAACTTGCTCAGTCATACGAAGTTATGACAAAACTGTGTGGAAGCTATACATAAGTCCACTTGGACTTATTCTTCCTCTAACTTGATTTTCAACATTTTTGGTGGTCTTGTTTGTCATAAAAGCACCTTTTTAGGGTTGACAATCACAATATATTCTAAACAATTGCAATTTGCTAATCTGGTAACTGATATTTTCACTTTTTTATTGTGCAGTGTTCTGGATTACAGTGATACTGATGGTAACATTAACATTCTTCCCTTGCTCAAAAGAATAATCCAAAATCACATTCCAGTCTGGGTTTTCAGGTAATTTGAAGAAAAGATATACAAGCAGACATGCTAATTTTAAGCTAGCATAGTTTGACCAATAACTTGATTGCTATATATAATACCGTTGTTGATTGAAACAATTCTAGTGGGGATCAAGATTCTGTTGTGCCGTTACTGGGATCCCGGACACTCATCCGAGAATTGGCTCATGATCTGAACTTCAAGATTACAGTCCCATATGGAGCTTGGTTTCACAAGGGCCAGGTACTTCATGCAATCCAATATTTTTTTAGAGTTCTTCCTATAGTGCTTCTGTCTGTGTTGATCATAATTCCCTGCTGCCTTTTCCTTCTATTTTGAATAGGTGGGAGGTTGGGCAACTGAGTATGGGAATTTATTAACTTTTGCCACAGTAAGGGGTGCTGCACATATGGTACCATATGCACAGCCCTCAAGAGCATTACATCTATTCAGTTCATTTGTGCGTGGCCGGAGATTACCAAACACAACTCGTCCTTCAATTGATGATTAATAAGATTTCACCTATCAAATTGTTTCATCATTCTGAGATCTCTTCATTCAAAGGCATACGTTAGGAGTTGGTTTTTCAGTGGTAATAAATAAAAATGAAGAGAAGAAACAATTTCAAATTTTATTTGCGGAAAGGAACAGAATCCAAATGTAATTTCATATAGAACGTTTCTGCATTCTCTGTTTTGTTGGATGGACTTCTATACATTCCATTGTGGTTGCAACTTAATTGTGATGGAGATGAAAGAACTTAATAATGATAGTCTATTCAAACTGTTATCAGATGAAATAAGTCAGGGGTAATGCCATGGCACTCCATCAATTTCATAAAAATAGAAACAAGGGATGTTTTCCAGTCAGGCACGTTGAATAGATTGCAGTGTTGAATTCACTGGAGAAGCTTCGGGCATAGATACACTTGAGGAATGATAATAGATGATAAGAAGTCTATCAGGCTGCTTGGAGTTGTACGCTCTGGTAATGACAGTATTTTCATATGAAAGTTGAGGAAACTACAGTCCGGATTAGTGGGGAAAACGTGTCTTTAACTTTCTGAAATTACTACATATATTTACAATATTTATATTTATAGGTGCCTAGAGGTATATGTCCGAGACAACATTGTACAAGGCCTCTCATTTTCGAGTTTTTAACAATAAAAATTCTGGGATACCTTCCACTTTCTTAAAAAAAAAAAAAAAAAGAGTTTTTGAACATCAACTAGGTTTCTACCCCAGTTTTTGTTTTTGTTTTTTTTTTTCTGGGGTCAAGCTTTCCTTAATCATTAGATATGCTTGGCAGTCAGTAATGAGCTCTGGACTCTTCCTTGGAATGAACACTCCACATCTTCAGATCCATTTGCCATTCTTATTGGTCCTTACAGACTGTAAAACAAGCTTTTAAGAATTGTGTTCTTAACTGTCTTATTAATTGTCTTGTAGCAAAAGCCCCCTCTTGGACACTAAAAATTTCATATCAGTAACACTTTTGTGCGCACAAATTGGCCAAATGAGCCGTCTCCAACACTGGAGGCATTACCATTCCCCAGCTCGTTTCTACCATTACTCTCTTCCAAGTTCCATCCAACAATGGAGCCCTGATGCCTTATTTAGATAGGTAATGGGTGTGTGCTGTGTGCGTACTGCTGGTGAGCACAATCATAAAAATAAATAAATAATAATAATAATAATAATAATAATAATACTGCGTAACTCTGAATCTGTTTTCAGGCCAAACGCATTAATGCAGAGCACCCAACTATGGCAAGGCTTCCCTAAGACCACTAGTACATAGTCCTGACCCATTATTGTAGATTATAATAGAACTAACGTTGCCATTGAGTAATTGACTCTGTAACAGACTTCTTAACAATGCTTTCTTTTCACCTGAAACGATTCCTGGAGGAGTATTTAATGCATAGCAGCTTGACATATCAAAACACTTGCGGGATTCTTCAGTTACTGTTTTTTTGTCTGTGTAAAAACAATTTATTTGACTTCAGTTAAGTAAATGCAATTTGAACGCTGCTCTTGCTTCTGTCAGCTTCAACCAATACAGCTAAAAGCTTTTTCAGTTAGAATCAATGTTTAATAACCAACCAGGTATTACAGGCCACTGTTATAACATGACCCGTTATTTAGGTGAGTTTAAGTACTAACTTTAAATGTTGATAATTTGATCTTGTTTTATTTAAGTGTTCACTTTCCTTTGCTTATCAGTGTTGGCATTTTGGACTAGTCTTAATGGCCTTAATGTGGGTTAGCTACATTTTCATGGTTCATACATGTTGACAATTGCTCTTGTTCATACATGAGTAGGTTCAATTGGGACATACATGGCCAGTTCAGGCCTCTGTGTGCAAGTTGCAACGGACTTATTACATTTGCCTCATTGATATATTTCCTTTTAGCTATGGCATTGGGATATTTGTACTTGTTTCCAGTCATACATACTTCTGGGATTCCTGAGTCTATTGAGTCTAATGGCACATGTAATGTCTTTGAAGGAAGTTGGATCTATGATGGAAGTTACCCTTTATACAATGCCTCAAACTGTCCATTTGCGGAACCTGGGTGGAATTGCTGGGCTAATGGGCGGAAAGATAGAGATTATGCAAAATGGAGGTGGAAGCCTAAGAGTTGTGATCTTCCAAGGTTCAATGCACGTGCATTCCTTGAAAAGTTTTGTGGAAAAAGAGTGGTTTTTGTGGGTGATTCATTGGGTAGAGCACAGTGGGAGTCTTTTATATGCCTGCTTATGGCAGGGGTGGAGGATAAGAAGAGTGTATTTGAAGTCAGTGGGCATAAGATCACTAAAACGATTAGGTTTTTAGGTGTACGCTTCAGTTCCTTTAATCTTAGTATTGACTTTTATCGATCAGTTTTCCTGGTGCAGCATGGTCCTGTGCCCAGGAACGCACCAAAGTGGGTCAAGAGAACGCTTAGAGTAGGCATGATGGATGATATTAGCAAAGAATGGATTGATTCAGATATTCTCATGTTTAACTCAGGCGGCTGGTGGACAAACGATAGGCTATTTCATAAAATGTGAGTTTCTATATTGTCTCAGATTTGAGTATGTTTTGTGCATCGATTGAAATTCTTTTCCAGTTATAATTTTGGTATGTATTCAAATTCCTGGTAGTTTTTACTTTGAGGGGTTTGCTGTATGATTCTACATGAACAAGGTAAATGGAGCTTTGATTTCTGTTCTAACTCTAATTCTTCAATTTCATCTCTTATCATGTTTGAGGCATCTTGCTCCATTTTTCAGGTTTTGCATGTGGACTAATGCATGCAACATGATTTGCACTGCATTTAGATTTCATCCTGCATTTTTGTGAATTTCATGAACGGAGGAGTGAATGCTTCTGGCTTTGGTATTGGCTAACCTCATGTTCTCTTAAACATGCACATCATGAATTTAATATCCAATCTCAAAAGTCATATTTAGATGAGTCTGGTAGGCTGGTGATCAATTAATAGGAAATACAATTTAGTCAGTTTGCTTGAATTGTGAATGAAAATACTATGCCTTGCCAACATTTGAAGTAGATGCCTGCAAGCATCAATCCAAACAAGAATACTGTGAATCATTTATAGAACATGCAGAAAAGATTTTCATGAAATTGTAATCAAGATTCAGCTTTTGTAATCAAGAATGCACTCTTCACAAATATTTCTGCAAAAAGCTGCTAACATATTAGCAGACAGGGGCTGCTATTTTCAGGTAGGTAATTCATTGGAGATGGGAATGCCGGTCACTGCTGGGTACAGAAGAGCATTACACACTTGGGCATCTTGGGCAGAGACTATGATCAACACAACTAGGACAAGAGTATTCTTCAAGACTTTTGAAGCAAACCATTGGAGGTGTGTTGTTTCAATATATAGTTACTAGTTAACAGTGTCAAGAATATAATACAAATAATTAAATCTGCCGCTTCTCATTAGCTTATGCTTTTGGAATGAGTGATGATTCATAAGGTATCAGAGCAGATGTCATGAATTGGAATCATAACTCCACTCTCTATTTCATTTAATTAAATATTCCACGTGTTGAGCCTATTTATTGAGGAAGAGTATAGTCCACACATGAGGGGGAGTTTAATATAAATTATATAATAAAATCTACATCTTCATAGCCACTTAAGTTTTTGGAACAAGTGATAATTTCACAAATAGCTGTCTTTCCCATTACAGATAAGCACTTTAGGTTAATCTACAAATAAGCATCATATTCAAAACTTGACTGATGATGATGATGATGATTCTTGCTTGAATCTGTGCCATGCATGCAAAGCAGTGGTAAAAACTGGAATACATGCGAAGTGACTGCTCGACCTTCGTCAGAAACGAATGGCAGAGAGAAAAACGAGATTTCGGACATAATAGTGGAAGTTGTGAAGAAAATGAGAATTCCTGTGACACTTCTGCATGTTAGGAATATGTCTGCATTCCGTGGCGATGGACATGTGGGAAGGTGGAGTGACAAGCCATCCAAGTCTGATTGCAGCCATTGGTGTCTGCCTGGTGTACCAGAAACATGGAATGAACTTCTCTTCTCATTTATGCTGCCCCTATATTAATCCGGCTTCCCTGCCATTACTGCGTTTATATACTTGTCTATATTACCATTACCAATAATATATAATCTTGAGCTAAAAAAATAAAGAGATCAAAAGAAATATGTAATGTTGTCATGTTGTCGTTCTTTACAATATCTCATATTATTTAAATTCCTTATGAAAAACTACATTCTCAAACTGTGTAGATCACACTTAGTAAAATGCTTATATGACATAATTTGATTTAGAAGATAAATTTTAAAATCTGAATTTTACAAATTAAATCTTACCATTTAAGTAATACATCGGCTTGATAATAAAATAACTCATTCTTTACATATTATCATTAACTTTCAATAATATGACATATCTGATAAGGTGATATAACATCCTCTAATAAGGTGAATATATGTATCCTTTCTCCAAGACTATTTTTTTTTTCCTATTGCTGAATTGCTCGAAGACTATCTAGTAGTAATTATTTCAAGATTCGATGAGGTTTGGAAGGTGAGTTGAGTTAAATTGAATTGAAATAAGAGGAGTTGAGATAAAAGTTAAAAGTTGAATAAAATATTGTTAAAATATTATTTTTTAATACCATTATTGTTTTAAAATTTGAAAAAGTTGAATTGTTATTATATTTAGTATTAAAATTTAAAAAAATTATAATGATTAGATGAGATTAGTTGGAGGTCTTTTTATATCCAAACCGGGCTAATTGATCGAGCAAAATAATCTCAAATATTATTGTAAAAAAAACTAACATAACAAATCATACTCCCGTTCTATTATATAAAATATGACATTTTTATTATTATTAGATCATTTTATATTTTTTAAAATAAAAACTTAAAAACTTAAAAACTTAAAAATTGATAAAAGTAATATTAATTTATTATATTAAGATGAAAATGAGATAAAAATGAGTGTATAAAATTTTCCTAATAAATTTATTAGGTGTGACTGAAGAAATCTTTCTTAGCCAAATGTATTTATTTATTTTTAACGCGTTCAGTCTCACGGAGGCTCGACTCCATCTGATTACATCCATCTTTCGGTCCCTCCACGTAACACCACCGACAAAACTCAACAACTCCGGACAGCTAAGAATCTCTCACTTTACTAACACGTGTTTCGGACTCTCAGTTAGTTAAGAAATCAATGTCTGGCTGAAACAAGTTTGTATTACAAGTCACTGACAGAAGACCAGAACGCCCTTTTACCTGTACCTTAGTCCACTTTCCTCATTCAGCTCCCTCGAATGTCATCAATCTACACCACTGTTTCTTTCATGGATTCCCAGTTGCTGAAACTGTAAGATTACTTTTTTACTTCTTGAGCATCATATGGGTGTTGTTCAAGTTAGCGTGTTTCAAGAGTCCTCAACTGCTAATTACTCTTTCTTCTTGATTTGATCTTGTTCTGGTTAAGTTGCCAGTTTAAGTGTTTACTTCACTTTTATAGTTTCGTCTTTGTGGGGGTATTTTGGATCTATATGGATGGATTTTATGTGGGTTTGCTTTTATCTTGTGGTTGATTTATGTTGAAAGCTGGAGTATTTGGTGGCGTGTTCGAAAGATGGAGATTCTTACCAAGTTTAATTGGGATACATTTGGCCATTTCAGGCCTTACTATGCACGGGTTTTCAGTTTTGGTGAGAGAATGGCAAATGGCCATTGTAAAATTTTGGTCTTCCTATCTTTGAATGGACTGGTGGCCATGGGCTCATTGATATCCTTCCTTTCAGCCATGGTATTTGGATATATGTATTGGTTTCCCACTTCTAGTCCAGTTCCTCATAGTTATGCGATTTCTGAGTCCAATGTGTCTAATGGCAAATGCCACGTTTTTTATGGAAGTTGGATCCGTGATGAAAGTTATCCTTTATATGATGCCTCAAGATGCCCGTTTGCTGAGCGTGGATTTAATTGCTTGGCTAATGGACGGAAAGATAATGGCTATACCAAATGGAGGTGGAAGCCTAAGGATTGTGATATTCCAAGGTTTAATGCACGCGCAGTTCTTGAAAATCTTCGTGGGAAACGAATTGTTTTTGTAGGCGATTCATTGAGTAGAACACAGTGGGAGTCTTTGATATGTCTGCTTATGATGGGAATTGAGGATAAGAGGAGTGTATATGAAATCAATGGGCATAAGATCACGAAACGTATCAGGTTTTTGAGTGTACGGTTTAGTTCATTCGATCTTTCTATTGACTATTATCGATCAGTTTTCCTGGTACAGCCTGGTCCAGTGCCGAGGCGTGCACCAAAGAGGGTGAAGACTACACTAAGACTCGATAAGCTGGATGATATTAGCAAAGAGTGGGTTGATTCTGATGTTCTGATTTTTAATTCGGGACACTGGTGGACACGGACTAAGCTCTTTGAAATGTAAGTTACCTACTCTCCTCAGCATTGACTGCCATAAATGTTGTGTTCTACTACTTACAAACGTCTTTCAATTGTGATTTTGGTATGCAATCTGCTGCCAGCAAACATATAAGCCTCTACTGTGAGTAAATGTGCTTTTCAATTCTATAATGATATAATACATTGACCTGAATCATTGTTCTAATTGTTCTCAATTGCAATTTCTATTAACTTCTCATTGACCTTGCTCCGTCCTTTATGTAACATCATGACACAGAGTTTGCAGTACATTTTGAATTCAATATTCATCTTTAGCATATTGTCTTGGGTAAACAGAGTGTGTAATAGCATTATATATTGTAACATTCGAATCACAATTGTTATATATTGTAATAATTGAGATCATCTCAACTCATCTCATTACTATTCACTACTATTCACAAATTTCAACTCACAAATCTCACTACTATTCACAAATCATCTCAACTCATTTCATCTTATCTCTAAATCCAAATGGGAGAGGATAAAAACATCGATGTCCTGGAGGGCATTAACTTGGGCTGGCTGTTGTGTCGTGGAATATTCTTGTAAACATGATTCACAGATCTCATGGTTTTGAATGTCGACTATGGAAATTTCCTAGATAGAGGCAAATTTTCAAATGGTTATAGTAAAATTACACCAGTTTTAGAAATGTGTACTGGGGTGGTAGTGATGAGAGAAAGGTGTGTGTGTGCGTGCACGCGCGCACGCATATCCTTCGGGAAACAAGGTTTATTATAACAGCAGACAAGCATTTGTTATGCTGATATCCGAGGGATTTTAATCATAGTTTTCCCTTCAGTGCGTATCTTTTAACCAGTATCTCTGCATATGGCTTAATGAATGTTAGAATCTGCTGCAGCCAATACACTTTAGTTTAACCAGTATCTCTGAACTTCTGATTTATGAACTTGATATTTAGGAATGTTATATGATTTTTTTAACATATCATTGGATCTCCATTAGGCTTTCTCAGGCTTGTAAGCATGGGACTTTTAGCTCAAGCTTTGGCAGTTAAGATTGTTCTCTGTATAATTGCAAAAGTGGAATAGTCCTAACATGTTTCCAGACAGGGGCTGCTATTTTCAGGTAGGAGATTCGCTGAAGCTTGGAATGCCAATCTCTACTGCCTTCAGGAGAGCATTAGACACATGGGCATCTTGGGTTGAGACTATGATCCACAGAAATAGAACAAGTGTATTCTTCCGGACTTTTGAGTCATCCCATTGGAGGTGTGTTGTGTAGTTAGTCAATATGTTTGCCCCCATTTTATGCTCATAGCTTGGAGGTTTCTGCCCATTGTTTAGTTTTTTAATTTTTTTGGCAGACAAAAGGTTAACATCTTCTTGTGGTTTACTGAAGAAATTTCAGTTAGATTTAGATTTGGTGGATCTATAACTCTGCCACCAGTCTGCTTTAGTCTTGCAGCTTAATGTGATTGCTACCATTCTTATGTGCTGAACTCAATTGCCTGCTAACATGTTAGAAAAAGTTTCTCATACCCATTGACCTAAAAATCCTTTTATTTTTTGCCCTTAAATGTTACTTATTGTGTTTTTTAGGATTAAAAAGTTATGATGTTAGTTTTATAGAGTTCCTCACGAAGAGGAAGCTTTCCGCTGTAAGCTCCTTTCTGATCTTCTGACCTAACACTTCCAAGAAAGTTGAGACAAGGATGCTGTATGTATATATCTGCACCAGCGGATGATCCTGTAACTTTTTAGAAGTGGTGCCCCTTTCCCAAAACTAGGGAAGGGACTAATGTATAGAACAAGCTTGGAGGAATGAATAACTTATGGCGTTACTTAGTGAGTTGAGAATGTCCTAGATGCTACAAACAATCTCTGGAGAGCAGATTGCAAGATGTTGTACCAAATGAATCCTTACCCTATGCAGCAGGGATGCATATACATTTATACGTATTATACTTATACACCCATATTTACCCACAAGAAAGACACCCATTTTGTAGTAATAAATATTTGTGCATGCACGTTATGTAATTACATACGTGTATGAATGTAATTAAATGGGGCTTTGAAAATTTCTACTTAATGAAAGATTGAGTGAGAGTAATATAGGGGACCGTCTGTTATACACGAGTACTGTAAAGAAATTATCTTGGCATATGAAAAAGAATCAGGTATATCTAATGTGAGTCAGGATTCCTTTAGCTTTAGCTATAGGCATTCAGGAAACTGCATGTACATTTTGGTGATTTCTCTGTAGCCTGTCAATTTCCAATATGAAAAAAAGAAGAGCCATGCTCATGTAGGACGTTAATTTAGAATTTGATGCTTTTGCTTATAACAGCTTGCCTGAACTGTAAACTGACACTAACCCACTTGTAACTTTTTGGAAAACTGGACTGATAAAAATGATTTCATGTATCTTCACCAGTGGTAGAAACCGGAATTCTTGTAAAGTGAGTCGTCTTCCCTCATCAAGATCTCGTGGGAGGGACCGAAGCCCGATTTCAGATAGCATAATCAAGGTTGTGGAGAAAATGACAGTTCCTGTAAAAGTAGTGCATGTTACACCAATGGGGGCATTCCGGAGTGATGCGCATGTGGGTACTTGGAGTGACAATCCATCTGTACCCGATTGTAGCCACTGGTGTCTGCCTGGTGTTCCTGATACATGGAATGAAATTATCTTCTCCAATCTGCTGTCCAAGAATGGCGACTCTACCAATGAACACTAGAGGAGAGGTTCCGAGTTGGTTTCCTTCTCTTGCCTCCAGCACTTTAATTTTTATATAGATATGTATGATTTTCCTCCCTTGGTATCTGTGACAAGGTGGACAGAAATTATATGTAATTTCACAATGTTATTTTCCCAGTGCACCACTACCAAATGTGCATTATCTGTATAATTTCTGTTTAATGTTTGGTCTGTTTCTGAAAAAGAAAATGGTGGGAACAATTATAACAAGAACTGTCAAACATGCATTTTCATGTAATATCTATTTTTCTTTCTCTGGAAACAAAAATATTTGTTTTTCTCCGAATTGAGAATTGGAAACGTTAACCCAAAGTGTTGGCTCAAGTGGCGAAGCTTGGTTGTAGAAAATATTTTTAAAATAAGTATATATTATATTTATTATTTGCATTATTTTGGGGTTGATTTTAGAAGTCGTGAATTATTTTAGAGTTGATTTTAGAAATTGTGAATTATTTTGAAAAGAGAGGAATTAAGGAAAGTTTATCAATTATTGCTTATGGTTATAATAAATTGAGTCCTTACATATAACACAAGTCATTCACTGGCTTGGCTTAGTGGTATTGATGAATCCAAAAGACAAGGGTTTGAACCACACCTTATACAAGAAAGGAGTTTTAATCATTTATTGAGAGGATTACCTCTCCACATGGGCCTAGCGTCTAGTGTCTAGCCCAAGGCGCAAGGCCAACAAT
The DNA here is from genome assembly GCA_029856935.1 of Cyclocarya paliurus. Taxonomy (NCBI): domain Eukaryota; kingdom Viridiplantae; phylum Streptophyta; class Magnoliopsida; order Fagales; family Juglandaceae; genus Cyclocarya; species Cyclocarya paliurus. The sequence goes on from CM056947.1 coordinate 3,143,988, forward strand.
AGCCCCAAAGGGCGTGTGGCCCACAAGTCCAAGCGCCTAAGAAATTGAGTAAAAATTATAACTGAAGGAGTGCAAGAACGGGTACCAGTCGGTTGGTGGAGAAGCATGGTGACCATTGGACTAAGTCCAACCTTTGTATCATTTGGTAACATGCATAATTAATATACCTATTCGGCTCAAATTCAAAAAAGTGAAAATTACAATTTTTCATTCACATTCTTTGGTTATCTATAAATAGACCTATTGGTCTACGAATTTAAACACAAAATGACAGAAAGGAAGAATGCAATTTCGAGATTCTCTCTCTCAAAAGTTTTCATTTATTCAAAACTTGTTATTAGGATTTGTTTATTTTGCAGAGAGCAGATTTCTAATCTTTTAGTTGAATAGTAAAATCTGAGGATATTCGGGATCTAATTTCATGTGTGCATAATGCAATTAGACAAATATATTTGTTATGGGCTTTATTGTATATTGGAGACAAATTCGCTTGTAATCCGTATGCATACCTTATCGGTGGAGGCGAATATTATCTTAAGGAAAACGACATTTGTAACGTGCCTTGAAGCAATTTTTTCTTACTATTTTCTCTTTTGCAGCCTCTTTTGCACAAACATTGGTCTTGAGGTATCACTCTCTTCAAGATCCAAGGTTCAACACCTTATAGGTGTAAACAATCATTTGGGAACACCTCTAGTGAAGTGTCAGCGATTTAATCAGTTCGTGTATAAATATTTTCGAGAATGCGGTGTACGAGACCGGAGTTTATTTTACAGGAGTAAGTCTAAAGGGCTCTATCTTAAAGAGGTTTTCTGACATAAAAAAAAAAAAAATGAAACGTTAAATGCACCAACAAATTTTCTAAATTTCTCTAAGGATCAATAATTAGGTTGGATTTGGGTTGTTCAGGTTCAGGAGCCAGTCCCTATCAAGTATTTCCTGGGCAGGATGTTTTGGGTTCAGCTCAGACTCTGCAAGCAGTAGATAAAGGGGTATGTGGTCCAATTTTTGTGAGTACTCAGCCGGGCTATACAAGAGGTTTCTTTCTGACAAATTGGTAGCCAGTTGTCAGGGCCTTTATCTACACTACAGTGTTATGAACCCAACTGAATTCTTCCATTCAAGGCCAAGAGCACATAAACAAAACAGAAAAAAGAGTTGGAAAAACAGAGAACGAAGGAGTGGTTTCCATGATGAGAACAGCAATTCATGTTGGAAGGTCGGTTGTTTGTACAAGCCTGCTGGTAACAAAAATCACTGCTGGTACAAGCCTGCTAGTCTTGTCTTCTAGCTCGAACTGATTGCTTCTGACATTAAAATCTGACATTAAAATCCTTTCCTTTTTTTCGTCTGCTGGTAACATGTTTCTTCATTCTTGTGCTTTTACCTACATAAAAAAAGCTTGTTTCTTGTGCTTTTGTAGTCATGTAATTAGTTAATTTACTTATGAATTTAGTCGCACCTTACTAAACATAAACCCTGATACAACTATTGATAACCATTTTGGCTATGAAAAATACTAGTGGAGCCTTTTAAGTTACCACTCGAGTATTTTAATTTTAATTTTTTTTTTCTTAATAGTTAAGAAAGTGACTATTAGTAGAGTTGTGTATTTTTTTTAATGATCAAGGATGTTAAGAAAATGAAGAAGAGAAAATGAAAGAAAAAAATTAAAATAGACTAACGGCACAGCGGCCCGCTAGCACTATCCTTTGGCTATCCAATGATAAATTGAGGATGCTATACTCAACTATGGAACTATATCTGATCCAAGGCTGGTTCAATGACCATGAGGGTGGTGGTTCATTGAATTTCTTAGTGGGACTGGGGTCTAAGTTGCTCAAACTTGACTTGAGCAATAAAAACATACTTCTAATTGGCGTGGCAATAAAAATTTCTTGAATCAGAAAAGAAAAAAAGAAAAAATATATACTAATCTCCTTCCAAAAAAAAAAAAAAAAAAAAAAAAAAAAAAACATTCCTTCCATCCACAACCACAACCCTGCCACCGACGTGTATTCTCATCCATGGCAACTGATGATAGATCCATGGTTCAACCACCGTGTTAATGATAATTTAAAAAAAAAAAAAAACACTAAACAAAAGGGGATGATCTCTAACCCTGCCACCTCTGGCAGTGGCCTTGTCCACCTACACGAGGGATGCCCGCCGGCCAGGCGAGGTGGCTGTGCTAGTGGTGCTATGGGGTGGAGGTTATTCAGCTTATTTTATTTTATTTTTAGCCTCGGGATATAATATACAAAACTTTGGCTCAATTATGCACATTCAATTGCAGCATGTATCCTTGGAAGGTAACTTAGTAGCAGATCCAGCAAAAGGGGTTGCAAAACAAAAAATAGTGAGTAAAAAATTTGCTTCAAGACACGTTTCAAACGTCACTTTCTTTAAAATAATTTTCGCCCCCACTTATAACAGTATGCATACGGATTATAAGTAAATTTACCTCCAAGATATAATGAAGTTCAAAACAAGTCTATTCGTCTAACTGTATTATATACACACGAAATTAGATACCGAATATCCTCATATTTTGCTATTCAACTTAGAGATTAAAAATTTATTCTCTGTAGAATGAATAGATCCTAATAAATTATTTTAAAGAAATGAGAACTTTTGGAAGAGAGAGAATTTTCAAATTACCTTCTGAGTTTGTGATTCTACAATTGGTAGGCCAATGAATCTATTTATAGATAACTAAAAGATGTGAATAAAAAGTTGTAGCTTTTCATTTTTCTAAAATATGATACGAACAAGTATATTTTTTGTATATGTTACCAAGTAACACAATTGTTGGACTATGTCCAATGGTCACGCTGCTAGCCTGCTTCTATACCATCCGTCTCACACGTATGCTGACTGTATCCCCAGACCATTTTCAACAATAAACCTTGAAAAGGTGCCTTATCGTGTTTCGAACCTCTACCTACTTGATCAATTCGAATGTTCTATACAACCAAGCCAAGTATTTAATTTGACTGGTAATACGTACCCAAATTGTTATAACCATAAACAAGAGCTTATAAACTTTCCTCAATCCATAACTTCTAAATAAATCCCAAAAGTAATATTACTAGTAAATATATATTATTTTGAAAATATTTCCAACAACATATTGCTTATCAAGTTTGGTGCTAAAGGTCTTAGTCATGTCCTTTTCTCTGTCTCACAACTTCTTAAGCAAGTTCTAGGTCAATACATGATGAAATAGGTTTAGTCACATGAAATACTTTTCATAAAAATCTTTATAATTTCATTAAGGTGTTCTAATGGTTCTGTGTTTTGTTTTGTATAGTATAGTGTGTGTGTGTGTGTGTGTGTATATATATATATATATATATATTTTTTAATTGTGGTATTAGTCTGGCAAAAGCGAGGATTTTAATCAAATTTGAAATTCTTTCCTTTATGAAAAAAAAGGCATTCTCGCTTATACACATGTTATTCATGTCATTACCTGTTTGAATTTCTCTCTATCTCTTGATATTTTCATTATTTTTCATGCCTAAAAATAGAGAGAACATTTTGCATGCTCAACTATATCTTCAGCTTAATATAGTATAGATATATTTATTAAAAAGAATATAGTGTAGATTCACTTTCATGGATTATACTGACTGTTAACCAATAAAAGGGAAAGACAGCAGACAGTGACATTAATAAGGTAACGAGATACCTATCAAACGATCTCAATGTCTTGCAGGAAATAAAATTACAAGCTTCAGAGAAAAAACAAAGGGAACTTTGAGAAGTGTTTTCCAATGCAAACAAACCATCCTAAATCTTAGAATGGCAGTCAAGTCACTAAAAACTTGCACACCATTATAACCAAAAAAATTGAGGCAAAATTCTTGCTACAAATAGGTGTTCAATGCTACCGCTTTCTCCACAACTCAATTCATCTTTATTCACTTCAAGATGGGCTCTGCACAGAACAATGACTTCAACTTCCCACACTTCCCTCCACCACCACCTCCATCAGCAAAGCCACCTAGTCCCTCAAAGTCATCACCGCCCCCACCATCTCAACCTTTTGCTCCACCACCTCATCATGTGCACCCACCACCACGGCCTTCGCCATCACCAGACAACCATCCGACAGTAATAGTCATTGTGTTCGTCTCATTTGGAGGTCTTTTGTTACTTGCATTCCTCGCAGTTGCTCTCTGTTGCTACATTAAGAAGAGAAAGAAGACAGTTCAAGAAACCGATCTTATTCACTTTGATGAAGAAAGGAAGGTCAAGGAGGCCATCATTCCAGGGCCGTGTGGCACAAAGGCTGTCATGTTGACAATTGAGGATGATGTCCATATCGATGAAATCATTAGGAAGAATGAGAAGGTTGGTGGAGGTTTGCATGGCAAGTCTGCAGAGGGCATATCTGGTCCCCATGAGGAAGGAGGAGCATCTTCTTCTAGTGTTGATCATCACCAACTTGGACACAAGCCTTGATCACAAGTCATTTTACATAAATAATGAATGTCCTTCTTCATCCTAAGAAAGGACTTCAAATTATGTGATACATTCATTTTTATTTTGGGTGTGCTCTTCTCTACTCTAAATAATAGAAGTTGCAATAACACCATTTCTTGTTTAATATACAATATTTTAAGGAACTCATGTATTATCAAAATATGTATAGTTTTGTGTGAACTTGTTATTTCTGGAATGCATATACACTACTGGTTAAGGTGGATATTAAGTGGGGCCAAAGCGCATCCCCAAAGAAACAGAGGTGGGGGGGCTAAAGGCCAGTATAAAGAGTGGAACGTTTATGTAAAGAAAGTTAAAGATTACTTTTATTAGCGTTTTTCCTTTTTAAGAGAATTCCATCGCTGTGTACAAAACTTAAGCACAAAAGAATATGCTTATCCTATCCTAGAACGACCACACAAACTAACAAATAATATAAATACTGTTTACAGACAAGCTTTTTCTGTAAGCTTTTTCTATCACCAATAAACCTCTAAGCTTTTTAGGAATATCAGTAAGCACTAGGAAGTCTCAAGATGCCACCATTACATCACCAAGCTTGACAGCTAGTACTAATTCCATCCACATTCTCCCCCATACAGCCCTCTTCATATCAAGATTTTTTAGACTTTGTGCTCGAACTTTAAGGTTTAAAATGAAAAAAAGATATGACACATTAAGCAGATCTTACAATGATCACTGAACATTTATTAGACCGAACTTCAAAGATCAAGTGAAACCACCACTTGTCCTACAAGCTTGGCTACTACTTGGTACAACATGTATTGGGAGGCATATTGGAAAGTCACAAATTGCAATGGAAAATTAAACATATTCCATGTGGAAGCTGGAACTTGAGTGTCCCAAGCACCGTTTACACATTCAGTCTTAGCTTGAATCTTGATAGTGTCTTGAATCAATTGACTTGTGCGCAAGGATTTAGGACCAGTTTGAGAACAAAAGAAATATAAGAAAAACGAGGCTGAATCTCTGACCCTGGTCCTTGAATACATATCAGTAAGCAAATTTCATTGCCAGAAACACAATATAATTAAAGATAACTCATTATGAACTAACAGGAATATATTAACATAGGCAAAGGAAAACATATCTAAATTTTATTCCCAAGTAATATTCGTCAATACCACATAAAAGTAACGAAAAGCTGATTGTTCTCTCTGCATAATCACATGAACATTACTTTAGATCTTATTCTAATTACAACAATGCACAGAAACAATGTCAGAGTTTTAAGCATCCATGCGAATAATGCACCGGATAGACTTCCCATGCAGCATGTACTCAAACGCTTTGTTGATCTCCGAAAAAGTGACGGCATGAGTGATAAATTTATCGAGTTCTAGCTCCTACAACAACAACAACAACAGAAGATGATGGTGTCATTCACAAAAGTATAGAACACAGTTGAATCGGCAGAAAACTGCAAAAGTTCTTCCACAGGAAGAAAATCTTACCTTGTTCATGTACTTTTCCACGACATCCGGAATATCGGTGCGGGGCTTGTAGTTGCCAAAGAAGGTACCCTTAAGAGTCCTCTCATTCAGCAGGTTCATAGGATGAGTCTTGAATGAATCATCTTTATTTGGTACTCCAACAAGCACTGCAACACCCCAACCCTGACAAAGAGGCAAATTTTAGTTTCAACATGATTAGATACTTGATCTATTTCTCTGATCTCTAATAACTGAACGGGCTACAAAAATTATTTAGTCATTACATCATGAACGCATTCAAAAGCTGAGATCATGGCCTGGATGCTTCCAGTACATTCAACAGCCCGATCCACCCCTCCGTCCGTCATCTCAGCAAGCACCTATTAATCAAAATTCCAATGTTAAAACAATGACAATGTGTCTGGAATCAGAACTTACTGGTCACAAAACAAAAAAGGTCATGGTGTTCAAAGTAACCTGTTGAACGGGCTTGTCATGATCTTTTGGATTCACAAATTCAGTGACACCAAATTTCTTGGCTGTCAAAGAGATTGATAATATAAGCCATCACCAATACATAAATACCAACTCAACAACCATAAGAACAAAGTACTACTTATCAAAAAGAAAACATTAGGATCATTTTATCTACTAGATACCTTGAATCTATTTATATGTTCATTTGTGCAATCAATTAACTAACCTTCCTCGAAACGACTGGAGTTCAGGTCAACACCAATGATTCTTGAAGCCCCAGCAATCCTTGCCCCTTCAGCGGCCTAAATATCAGCAAAAGAAGAGATAAATTCAGAAAATCATCACAATCTTTTTGCAGTTGGCAAAAGCAGCAAAACATTAAAAAGAAAAACTTACAGCTAGGCCGACAGCACCCAATCCAAAGACAGCTACAGATTGACCCTTCTTGGGTTTCGCAACATTCAAAGTGGCACCAAGACCTATAAGCACGAAACCGAATAGATCATTGGAAACTACTAGATTGTAAGAACATTCTCAACGCTATCAGTACTATTCTTCAAATGCAAGGAACTGCTCCGAACCTGTGGATATTCCGCAACTAAGAACACAAACTTTGTCTAGTGGGGCTGCAGGGTTGATCTTGGCAAGGCAGCCAACATGGACAACAGTGTATTCACTAAATGTAGAGGTGCCAACAAAATGGTAAATTGGCTGTCCATTTTTGGAGAATCTCGTCTTGCCGTCGCTAAGCATAACACCCCTGTCGGTGTTAATCCTAAGGAGGTCACACATATTACTCTCCTCTGACTTACAATGGCGACATTCCTTGCACTCCCCAGTGAACACAGGGAGAACATGGTCTCCTGGTTTGAGATCAGTAACACCCTCGCCTACACTCTCCACAATTCTAAACAAAAGCAAAGCAAACAATAAGTACTCTTCACATAACTAAAAACCAGTTTTTTTAACGCCCAGTAAACGGTATATCAATAACTCAAAACCCATGTGCTGAAAATACGACTGTTAAAATTTAGAAATATACATACCCTCCAGCTTCATGACCAAATATGCGAGGAAAGAGAGGTGTCTGCCCCTGAAATATAATGAACCTTTTGAGTTTCCGCCAAAAAAGTGAATACATCCTCAACCAACCGATCAAATTCAGTTATGATCAAAGTTGGTACTTGTTATGTAAATCTCACACGAAACAGAGGGGAGAGCCAAAAAAGGCAATAAATCGGGCCAAAAAAGGCTATTTTGCTCTAATATGGAATTTATTGATAACAAAAATCTATGACATTACGTCTACGGCTCTCATTAAGAGATTAATCAGAGATGCCTGCAATATATTATCTAAAATCTGTTACCTTCGCTTCCCAGAAGTAAACATCAGTGTGGCAAAGGGAGGTGAAAAGGATTTTCACTCGGACTTCGTTTGCCTGAGGTGGCGCCACTTCCACTTCTTCAATCACCAGTGGCTTACCAGCTTCCCATGCCACCGCGGCTACATTAAACACATGGCCCCAATTAGCAGATAACCCCAATATAACATCAAAGTTTCAATTTATCAATAATGATACAAGAAAGAGTCATCAGCCTACAGCCCCAAAACAAAATTTCCTGAAATATTGAAGCAACTTGAAGACGAAAAAATCAAACACCAAACCATGTCTCTCATAGCTAGCATGCGCAACTAGAAATAAGGGAAAAAAGTTCAAGAAAAGAGAAGAATTTCTGTCAGACAGATAAAATCTAACTAAAATTAATAAAAGAATATCCTTTTTTGTTATAAAAACAAGGATAAAGTTTGTATGCCCTCTCTATCTGACCGCTCAAATTGACGGCTGGTTAAAAAAAGATTTTTATTTATTTAATAATTAAAGAAGTGATTTTAAGTATATTGATATATTTTTTTATTTTTTAAAAATGTTTAACTCTATTAAAAAAATATAAAAAAAATAAAAAAACGTCTGAGCGGTACGCCAGCGGTAAACGCTGGGCGGCAGAGTAGCGTGATCCTTAAAACAAACCCATGGGTCAATAACTAAAAATGAAGCAGAAAAAATTACGGAAGGAGTGATAACTGATCACCAACACCGAAAAACAGAGCATCGAATAAGCTAAAATCGTATTTGGCAAATAGCAGAAAAGAGATAATGGTGGCGGCTCACCTCTGCACTTAATAACCTGACCGGCTGTGCTCGACATGGCTACCTCGGATGATGATGAGGATGATCAATGGATTGGTTTGTTTTGATTGTGAGACATGTGTCTCCGACTGTGTGTGTGGAGGTATATATAGTGTCAATGCCTGTGCCTGCGAGAAAAGGAGAAACCCGCTAAGAATACCACTATGCCAAACAAGCAAAGTTCCCATGTTCCAAGATTGTCACTGTGGGTCAAAACCAGTAGTAGTATTACACTGCGCCTGCTGGTTTAAAGAAACATATTCATATTGCAGAGTCAATGCCTTTTTCTTAATATTTAACTGATATTTTATTATTCAGCAATAATATTTAATACTTGTTTGTTTTATATTATTCTAAGTTCAAATTCATACATATCCTGAAAAATAAAATCGAAGATTCGAAGTACCGCATATGGTTTTGGTGGTGTAGATTTGGGATAGTCCGCTTAATTAATTAATTAATTAGGATTGAATTTAAAAAAATATTTATATATATAGCAACTTGTACAAGCTCTTCAGATTCAAGTATTCTAAGTTTTGTGGCACTTTTAATGTATTTTTTATTTTATCTTTTAAAATTAATCATTAAAATTTATTTTTTTTATGGAAATTGTTCGGGATCCCGCTCTATTTTTTTTAGTTTTATTTTTTACTTGGTGATTAAGAAAGTGTTGTTTAATAATATTATGAGTTTTCTTCTTTTTTAAAAAATATTTAAAAGTGTTAAAAAAATAATGTGAATTTTTTTTTTTGCACATAATTTTTTTAACACATTTAAATATTTTTTTAAAAAGAAGAAAACTCACAATATTATTACACAACACTCTTAATTACTAAGTAAAAAATAAAACTAAAAAAGAAAATGGAGCGAGAGCGGTAGCTCCAGCGAGATCCCTAGGATTACCATTTTTCTATTTTACTTATTAACTTTTACAATATTTCATCCATCAGCTTATCTATTTTTTCTCTATATCATCTAAATATTCTTTTTTTATTCTTTTTAAATATTTCATTCTACCAACAAATTTACAATATCCATATATATTTTTATATTTTGCAATTTATTTTTATATGCAATGTAAAATAATTCAATCCTAAAACAAAAATATATAAGCCAAATAAAATCAAAATATAAAAATTGGTTTAAAAATATTTTCAAGATATTTTTTAGAAGAAAATGAAATATGCGTTTCAAATGATGAATAATAAAAAGAATTTGCTTACATGATAAAAATTAAAGGAAAAGAAAATGAGGGAGTAAATGAAATATCAATAATAATAATTTACAGGATGAACAGTAACTGTAGCTAATTGTATTTTACAATTCCTTTTACATAATAAGATGAAACTCATTTTTAGAGCAATTATTCAAATAATTTATATTTTTTGTATAATACAAAAGCCATTGAAAGTGCTCTTAGAATCAATTTTTCAAAGTTTTATTATTGCTTTTATGGAATATAATAATATTGTATGAGACAAATCCAACTTTGTGTCTATCATCTACTTAAATTAGAATTATTTGGAAATCTTCATGGATTTTCATCCGATTTAATCGCATTCATTAGGGATTGGAATACTTACAAGACCAATGAAAGCTCCAATTCTTAAATTATCTAAATTTAAATTTTACTAATTCTATTAGAAAGTATGTGAGAAAAAGTGTGATTATCCATTTAATTTCCAGCTAAAAATATAACTTTTAGTGATAATCACCTCTGTTTAGAAGTAATAAACAAATAAAAATATTTTAATCATAAAAAATTCTACAAATTAAAAAATTAAAAAATTGATGCAATTTAACATAATATGTTAAATTATAAAATTACTGTTACTATAAAATAGATTTAACATATCATATAAAATAATATTAGTTTATAAATTTATTTTTACGAGATTTATTCTTGACCGCACCACTTCTTATAAACCAATACATGGACAAACTTCAAGGAAATATTTTAAGCAATAAAATTATTCAATGAATATACTATGACAATATGTAGAACTACAATCTTAGGATAATGGTATTATGGAGGGGCGTTGTACTCTTGCAAGTTGTCACCCTGCTGCCAGCAAATTAATGAGCACAAAATGATAATGATGTGAACCAAAAATTGTTTATAGTAAATGTAGGCGAAGGATGTTTTTGATTGAAAATCCGAGTTTACTTCGTTTTTGGATGTATAGAGGATAATTTCATGTGAAAAACTCCCCTTCAAAGGTTATTGAGCGACATACAACCATAGTTATGCATTATCGTGTCAGAGAAATGATTTGTACAAGTCACAAATATACAAATTTCATACAAGTTTTTGTAAGAAAGTTGACTCTACCTTAAAAAAGCGTAAAAAAAATTATTATTTATTAGTGAGACTCACTTTTTTACAAAGATGCTTATAAATTAGGGTAGTGCTACAAGGACCGATAATCACCCGAAGAATCCAAACCGATAAGTGCAAATGTACATTTATGCTTTTGCCTTATTTTTTTTAATCATTTGTTTTATATATCTTTAAAATGGAAGAGACGGGGACAACAAAAGGGCATCGAAGGTCAGTCCTCGTCTCCTCCTAGTAGGAAAAAGCTTTTTCTAACTCTGATAGGTGAGGATGGTGGGGGGGGTTGATAGAAAGCGATGTAACTTTGATAGGATTGAGGAATATGATGAGATTATTGTTTTATCAGCGGAGGCTATTAGTCAGCCCCGCCAAGCACCATGATTTGCCTCAGTTGGAACTGTTGAGAGTTTGGGAACTCTTGGTCAGTTCAGGACATTTGCCTGCTGATGAAGGAAAAAGCTATCGGGATAGTGTTTCTAATGAAAACACTACTTGGTTTGTTAGAATGGATAAGGTGAGGAGGAGATTAGGCTTTTATGGGTGTTTTGTAGTCAATCTAGTGGGGAGGAGTGGGGGCTTGACTCTGTTGTGGAAGGAAAATGTGAGGTTATCCATTCACAACTTCTCTCTCAGGCATATTAGTTGTTGGATTAATGGTATGGGTATGCCAGAACAGTGTTTGGTAACTGGTTTCTATGGAGCTCAAGAAACTTGTAGAAGAAGTGATGCTTGGAAATTGTTATCTCAACTTAATCTTGAGAATAGCCCTTGGTGCATTATGGGGGATTTTAATGAAATTTTTGCTCAATCTAAAAAAGTGGGGGTAGACTAAGGCCAGAAGTTCAGATAAGGAAATTCAGGGAAGCTGTTGAGGTGAACTCATTAATAGATGTTGGCTTTGTGGGTAACCATTTCACATGGTCAAATAATCATGTTGATGAGAGCTTCACTAAAGAGAGTCTAGATAGAGTTTTTGTGAATTCTGTGTGAAGAGGGGGGGCCTAGTCATGTGGTTGTTCAATGTTTGGTGGCTAGGAGTTTAGATCACAAGCCCTTCTTAGTGACTTTTAGGAGGGGCGACAGAGTGTTCAGATTTGAAGCTAGATGGGCTAAGGAAGCTGAGGGTAGAGTAGTTATTGAGAAAGCTTTGAGGGTATTCTCAGGGGGTGTATCTCTGATGTCTAGTGTGTTAGAAAAGCTGAGAAGCTGCAATAGAGATTTAATATAGTGGTGTAGACACAAGAAATCAATGGGGAGAGAAGAGGATAGCAAAGGTCTCTAAAGCCTTAAAGAAATTGCAAGATGAAGATGATGGGTGGGATGGGAACCAGGTTAGTAATTTACAGAGAGAATTAGATCAGTTATTAGAGCAAGAATACTTGAAATGGAGGCAGAGGGCTTAGTCTAAATGGTATAGATCAGGGGGCAGGAATATAAGATTTTTCCATAGTTGTGCATCACAGCGAAGGAGTAGAAATCAGATTCTTGAGATAAAAGATTCTAGTCTATGTTTTAGGACTGATCATGAGGCTATCAAAGAAGCTATTGTGGAGCACTTCACCAACATTTTTTGTTCTAATAACCCTTCTGGCAATGTAGTGGAAAAGGGGTTGGGGTGTTTGGGGCCTCAAGTTAGTAGGGATAGAAGCGAGGAGCTGGACAGAATGTTCACAAAATATGAGGTGGAAGAGGCTCTTTTTCAGATGGATCCATTGAAGGCTCCGTTTGGTCCTTGTTTCTTTCAAGAAAATTGGGAGGTGGTGGGGTCAAAAGTGACAAAGGGTGTTTTGGAGTTTTTAAATGGGGGGAGGTTTGTATAGGAAATTACTGACTACTATTGTTCTGATTCCTAAGCTAGAGGAATCTGTTAGTGTTAGTGCTTTTAGACCAATAAGTTTGTGTAATGTTATTTACAAACTTATTGCTAAAATTCTAGCTAATAGATTAAAGAAGGTACTGCATGAGGTAATATCTTATAATTCAAGTGCTTTTATACCCGGAAGATTGATTGTGGATAATATTATGATTGCGATAATATTATGATTGCTTATAAGACTTTACATTCAATGAGAAATAGACAAAAGGGGAAGAAAGGTTGTAGCAATTAAATTGGATATGCCTAAGGCTTATGATCGAGTCGAGTGGCCTTATTTGAAAGTTGTTATGGAGAAGCTGAGCTTTAGTAGCAAATGGATTAATCTTATAATGGTGTGTGTATCTTCAGTCAAGTATTATGTGCTAATTAATGGATAATGCAGTAGGGTTTTTGTGCCAGGGTTTAAGACAAGCGGATCTGTTATTCCCCTATTTATTCTTATTATGTGCAGAGGGGTTTACTGCTATGCTACATATGGCTGAATCAAGAGGGAATATTAAGGGTGTGGAGGTGAGTAGAGGAGGGACAAGTATTATCCATTTGATGTTTGCTAACAACTGCATTATCTTTTGTAAGGTTATGGTGAGACAGTGGAGGGCTTTAGAGGGCATTCTTAAAACCTATGAAAAGGCCTCTGGTCAGCAGTTAAATATGCAAAAGACTTCTCTATTTTTTAGTTCTAATATCGCTAGAGAGGCAAGGGAGGATTTGGTGGGTATTATAGGGGCTAGAGTTTGTGGGGATGCTGAAAGGTATTTAGGCTTGCCTTCCATGGTGGGTAGAGCTAAATACAATACTTTTAGTAGCATTAAAGATAGAGTGGGAAAGAGGATCAGTTCTTGGCAAAACAAACTTTTGTCTCAGGTAGGGAAAGAGGTTTTGTTAAAGTCTGTTGTCCAGGCCATTCCTACATATGCTATGTCTGTTTTTAAGTTACCAACGAAATTATGTACTGAAATATCTCAGATGATGGTTGGCTTTTGGTGGGGGTACCTTAATAATAGCAAGAAAGTTCATTGGAAGAAGTGGGGTAGGGTGGGGGTAGCTAAAGAGCAAGGGAGTATGGGTTTTAGAGATATGGAGGATTTTAACTATGTTATGCTTGCTAAACAATTTTGGAGGTTGCTTATATCTCCAAATAGTTTGGTAGCTAAAGTGATGAGAGAAAAGTACTATAAACATGGGGATATACTTAGCTCTAAGTTGGGGAGTGCACCTTCTCTAATTTGGAAAAGTGTCTGGGGGGCAGGAGATCTAATTAGAGCTAGGATGATATAACGGGTGGGTAATGGGGAAAACATTAGGATTTGGAAGGATTGTTGGTTACCTATGCCTTTCACATATTGGGTATAGTCTTCGGTTAAACTGTTAGACAGTGATGCTAGAGTTAAAGATCTACTGGGTCTGGCAAAGAGGTGAAAGGGAGGTGATAGATAATGTTTTTTGTAAAGAAGAGGCAGACATTATTAAGGGGCTTACAGTGAGTAGAAGAGGGTCTCAAGACAGATTAATATGGGGTCTCAAGGAATTGTCTATTCTCAGTTAAGTTTGCTTATTATCTTCAATGCAGGTTAAAGGAGGCTTAGTTGGGTGAAGGATATGGTAAAAGGTCGAAATCTGATGGGTGCAACCGTGGAAGAGGCTGTGTGACGCCCAAACTCCCACGTACGACAATGTGGGAATCGTGATGTCGGGATGATGACAACACGGGTCACATATCCCAACGATAAGTGCTCCAGTGTGTGCAACGTGCGACAAGAGCACCATAAAAGTTGCAGCGGTTAAATTAAATAAGTCGATTAAGTACCATAATTGTTTAATACAAATATCCAAAATAAATTACCTTTAAAAAGTTTTACAGTTATCCATTAAAAATATAATACAAAACAAATACATTTATAAGAGTTGGGAACAAATCTCATATATCCCAAATGACCACATGTCACTCCTCCGGTGGAGTCGATTTCTCAGGCTCCACATCCTCATCTGCACCAAAATTTACGATACCATAAAATGGTATCACAGGTAAGTAATCATCCAAACAACTCCCGAGATAAAAGTGCATTAATGCAACCAACATGCATGCATATGATGAAATATGCGTTAACCTCAAAACATCATTTTTTTCAAAAATGAATATTTTCCAATACATGCCAAAATCCTATTTTTTGGCCCAAAACAATAATCCATTCTTTTTTCCAGAAAATGATTCGCATAAAAACATTTATCGGACACTATAGGTGGGACTCTACCATCATCCCAGCTTACCATCATCCCTACCGAATGCACCGTAGGCAGGAATCATAAGCAGTACTATACCACCATCCCTACCACGTGCATCGTAGGTGTGAATCACAGGCAGGACTATACCACCATCCCTACTTATCACCATCCCTACAGTTCATTTCCACACAAGGGTACCCATCAGAGCACTATAGGCGGGAATCACAGGTGAGACTCTACCACTATCTCTGTTTACCACCATCCCTACCGCGTGCTCCGTAAGCAGGAATCACAAGCAGGACAATACCACCATCCCTATCGCGTGCACCGTAGGTGGGAATCACAGGCGAGACTATATCACCATCCCTACAATCTCTTTTCCTTTTCTCACATGAAAAATCAGTTTTCAAATATACACATGAACATGTCTACAATTATGCAAAAACTCAATTTTCATTTACAAACATGAACATGCGTGCAAATATGCAATGTACATGACACAACATCAATATCCAACAACCAACCAATCACCATATAACCAATAACACAAACTACTTCATTCTCCAATCTAACCGACCCTCTTACTCCTCGGACTCAGTTTGACACAACCAACCAATTTACAATAAATGAGTGTTAGTGCAAAAATACATTTAAATCTCAAAATTTATTTGAAAAAATACTTACAGTGCTTTAAGATAATTTTTGAAGGATCACGGAGGTGCTAGGAGCAGCAACACAGTAACCAAACAGTGCAAAATGCACTAGGCCGTGGGTCTTAAAAACTCACTTTCAAACGAGGACAAACTAAAACTTGAGATTGCTAGGGAATGGTTTAGGAATGTCGGTGAAACTAGTGGTGGTGGTGGTTGGCCGTGGGTGGCGACGTGTGAGGCGTTTGGAGGCCAAAATGATCAAATCAGAAATGTGGATGGTGGAGCTTCACCGGTGACAGATCGGGGCTGGGGATGGGTGCTTTAGGTTACTAAGAGGTCAAGGATGATGTGGTGAAGAAATGGTGGCCGGAGGTGGCACGACGGCGGCACTGGAACGCAAAGAAGGCCGCAGCATAGAGTGGCGCGTTGGGACAAATGCCGATGAGAGAGGAGATGAAATTGGATGGGGAGGTCACCGGTCGGAGGGGAAGGTTGTGGGCTGGGAGGTGTCGGACACGGCGGCAAGCGGTGGTGCCAATTGGAGGAGGAAGAATCGGACGAAGGAGAGAGAGAGAGAGAGAGAGAGAGAGAGATGAGGGGCTGCGCGCGGGAGAAGCAGGGGAGGGAGAAGAAAAAGAAAGAAGAAGAAAAAGAAAAGGGAAAAAAAAGAGGAGAAAGAAAAATGAAGAGGAAAGAAATGAGGTCCAATCCTCATAACTTGGGTCACGAAATTGATCTAACGAAAATGATTTTAAAACAATAAGTTTAATAAAATAATTCAAACGCAGTGAAAATTTTAAATAAAATAATAATAAAATCCATCAATAATAATAATTTTAAAACTCATAAACAAACTAATTTAAATTAAAGATCAATTTAAATGCAAAACAGTAATTAATATTAAGAAAGCGTATCATAAAAATAATTTTCAGAACTTAAAAATATAATAAAATAATATATCAAAACTCTCAAAATTTTAAAACAAGAAAATCAATATTTAAATTAATTAAAATAATATTTCAATTAAAATACACTAAAATACGGGATGTCACAGGCTGTGGGATCTGAAAGTTTCAAATATTGTCAAAGTTTTTATGTGGAAGGCATTAAGTGAAGCATTACCAACTAGAAGAAATATGTTCAAGAGAAAAATTATCAATTATGAGCTATGTCCACTCTGTCTGTAATATGTACAAACAAGTAGTCATATTCTTTTTTGAATTGTGTGGGAGCAAAAGATGTGTGGTCAGATTTAGATAATCCTTTTCATAAAAGCAATTGTTGGGATTTGGAGTTTATGGAAATATGGGAGCAGTTGATTCAAAAGCGTTTACGCTTGGTAGATGAGATAAAATGAAAATTTTTAAAAATTTTATGAATAGTATTAAGATGAAAGTTTAAAATATTATTTTTTAATATTATTATTGTTTTGGGATTTGAAAAAATTAAATTTGAATTTGAAAAAATGTAATAATGAGATGAGATAGAAATGAGATGAGATTTCTCATCTTTGCCCCCAAACATAACTGAATGAGTTGGAATTGGCTATTGTGTGTTGATGAAAATTTGGCTTAGAAGGAATAAATTTGTTTTTGAATGTTTGTGTGACAGTCCTCAAAAGGTGTGACGGATTGTAAAGGTGGAATTGGATTGTTTTCAGCAAGCTCAAGGTTCAAGCATGGTTATGTCTGCTGATGGGAGGGACAGGGGAAATAGTGTGGTCTGACGCTAACCATGTATTGATTGGTATAAGGTAAACTGTGATGCAGCTTATGATGCACAAAGGCTAACTATGGGGGGTGGAATATGATAGTGATAAGGGACAGCCAAGGTGATCTCATTGCAGCAACTGGATGGTCAAGAGGTTATGTGAGAAGTCCTGTTCACGCTAAGATTTTAGTGTTGGAGAGGGCTACTGATTTGGTTGCTAAGATGGGTTTGCGGAAAGCTGTCTTCGAAGGTATGCTCAAGTGGTGGTCAACGATGTCGAATGCAAAAAGCTAAACTACTCATGGTATGGACAGATCATTGAAGGCCTAACATTCTTTTTCTGTGATGAGGAGTGGTGGCAGATCCAATTCATCTCAAGAAAAGGGAACCAAGCTGCTCATACTATAGCTAAATTAGCATTAAATTATGTTGAGGAAGTGATTTGGTTAGAAGAGGGTCCTAGTGAGCTGTTGAATTGTATTGAGTATGAAAAGTCTGTATTGGCTATTTGAGTTTAATGAAATGAAAGTGATGATTGTTGATTTTAAGAAAATAAATAAATAAAAATACAAATTCATTAATATTCATTTTCTTAACCATTAAGTAAAAAAAAAAAAAAAAATCAATCAGTCACTTTTATAGGTTCAATTAGCATTTTCCTATAAATTATGAGACTTACCTATTCAAAAATTATACCTAATATTACTCAAAATTATCGTTAAGATTTTATATTTTATAAAAGAGATGATGGGAAAAAACATACACCTCTACTCTAAAGAGAAAACAATTGTAATATTCAAAATGCATGACTTCTTAAAGGATCTTCACAATGTTTTTGAGGAATTTATCACTTGCTTCCTTAACCTTCTTCCCACTACCATTTTTATCTTGCAAAAAAAAAAAAAAAAAAAACAGGCGAGAGTTTTGTCTCTATGTTTTTATAGCGAATTTTGTACACCTCTTGTTAATGCATAAAAAGTAATTAACAAGTTGGAAGAGAAAAAAAAAGTCGTTCACGGCCCACTATAACAATTCGGGTCTCGATCAGTGTGGTATGGAGTTTCCAGCAACGATTCAGTGTAGCTGTACAGTGTCAATGTGTACATCCATAATCGAAAAAGGAAAATAAATATAGAGAAATAAAGAGAGAGAGACACACAGATTTACGTAGTTCGACATATTACCTACGTCCACAGGTATTTAGAAAGAAAAAATTTACTATAATATGAGTAATTTATAATCTCTCATAATCTCTCATTTTTCATTATATAATAAAAATAGAGATCTTGTCGAAAAAGACTTCCTAATAATCGTCTGGCTATCCCATTTTATCCAATCCCTCTTTCTAAGTAATGAGGCATAGTCACCTTTTTGTTTACTTGTCTCACACCTTCCCTTCCTTTTCACCTTCTATCTTACCTTTCCGTTATTTCCTCCCGACACCTCCTCATTTCTCTCATTCTTTTCTTTTCTTTTCTCCTCTAGTTATGGCTTTTTGGTAGGCTAGGCCTGATTTAACTGGGCCAAAATATTTTATCCCATTCACCTCTTTTGCCATTGTCTCCGGACATCCGACCAATGGTTGATCACAGGGTCTAAAATATAATATCAATATCATGCATTTAATTGAGAAAAATTCAGATGTTTATAGATCAATATGAATGCTTTTCTATGTTGAATTTTCTTAAAATTATTTTTTAATGCTAATTTTTGTTATTACCTTTTGCAACAACTATATATAAAATTTAAAATTTAAGACCGAAAATTGTTGGTGTAGCCAGAAATAATGAAACAACAGCTAAAAAGAAATTGATTGGGGACAAGCCTTTCCTCCCATTGGCATCTAGCTTAAGGTTGAAGCCCCTTAAAAATCCCAGAAATTAAATATATATATATATATATATTATGAATTCTATGAAAATAAAAGGTTTTTTTTTTTTTTAAGTTTCTTTTTCCGTCCTGTCCTCTTTGCTCTTAATTTAAAAATATTTTTAAGACTCATCTATTCTATTAAAATTTTAAGTGGGGGTGAAGGAGAGCATCCCCTAAGAAATTGGAGTGGGGGCCTAAAGGTGAGGACAAGAGTTGAATGTTTATACAGAGAAAGTTAAAGATTACTTTTTAAGATGTTTCCTTTTCAAGAGAATTGAATTATCCCATCCAAGAACAACCTGACTTATCATATCACAAAAATAATAAGCTTTTCCTATCCTGGAACAACCATACAAACTAACAAATAATATCAAGACTATTTACAGACAAGCTTTTTCTATCACCAATAAACCTCTAAGCTTTTTAGAAATATCAGCGAGCACTAGAAATTCTCAACATGCCTCCATTACATCACCAACCTTGACAGCCTACTACTAATTTCATCCACAATCTCCCCCACAAAGCCCTCCTCATATCAAGATTTTTTAAACTTTGTGCTCCAACTTTTTAAAGTCTAAAATCCCCCACAAAAGTTTGTGGGCAAGGATTTAGGAACAGTTCAAGAACAAAAGAAATATAAGAAAAGAAAAACAAGGCTGAATCTCTAACCCTGGTCCATGAATACATATCAGTAAGTAAATTTCATAGTCAGAAACACAATATAATTAAAGATAACTCATTATGAACGAACAGGAATATATTAATATAGGCAAAGGAAAACATATCTAAATTTTATTCCCAAGTAATATTCGTCAATAAAACATAGAAGTAACGAAAAACTGATTGTTCTCTCTGCATAATCACATGAACATTACTTTAGATCTTATTCTAATTACAACAATGCACAGAAAAAATTTAAGAGTTTTAAGCATCCATGCGAATAATGCACCGGATAGACTTCCCATGCAGCATGTACTCAAACGCTTTGTTGATCTCCGAAAAAGTGACGGCGTGAGTGATAAATTTATCGAGTTCTAGCTCCTACAACAACAACAGAAGATGGTGTCATTCACAAAAGTATAGAACACAGTTGAATCTGATGAACCCTGCAAAAGTTCTTCCACAGGAAGAAAATCTTACCTTGTTCATGTACTTTTCCACGACATCCGGAATATCGGTGCGGGGCTTGTAGTTGCCAAAAAAGGTACCCTTAAGAGTCCTCTCATTCAGCAGGTTCATAGGATGAGTCTTGAATGAATCATCTTTATTTGGTACTCCAACAAGCACTGCAACACCCCAACCCTGACAAAGAGGCAAATTTCAGTTTCAACATGATTCGATACTTGATCTATTTCTCTGATCTCTAATAACTGAACGGGCTACAAAATTTATTTAGTCATTACATCATGAACACATTCAAAAGCTGAGATCATGGCCTGGATGCTTCCAGTACATTCAACAGCCCTATCCACCCCTCCGTCAGTCATCTCAGCAAGCACCTATTAATCAAAATTCCAATGTTAAAACAATGACAATGTGTCTGGAATCAGAACTTACTGGTCAAAAAATAAAAAAGGTCATGGTGTTCCAAGTAACCTGTTGAACGGGCTTGTCATGATCTTTTGGATTCACAAATTCAGTGACACCAAATTTCTTGGCTGTCAAAGAGATTGATAATATAAGCCATCACCAATACATAAATACCAACTCAACAACCATAGGAACAAAGTACTACTTATCAAAAAGAAAATATTAGGAACATTGTATCTATTAGATACCTTGAATGTATTTATATGTTCATTTGTGCAATCAATTAACTAACCTTGCTCAAAGTGACTGGAGTTCAGGTCAACACCAATGATTCTTGAAGCCCCAGCAATCCTTGCCCCTTCAGCAGCCTAAATATCAGCAAAAGAAGAGATAAATTCAGGAAAATCATCACAATCTTTTTGCGGTTGGAAAAAGCAACAAAACATTAAAAAGAAAAACTTACAGCTAGGCCGACAGCACCCAATCCAAAGACAGCTACAGATTGACCCTTCTTGGGTTTTGCAACATTCAAAGTGGCACCAAGACCTACAAGCACGAAACCAAATACATCATTGGAAACTACTAGATTGCAAGAACATTCTCAACGCTATCAGTACTATTCTTCAAATGCAAGGAACTGCTCCAAACCTGTGGATATTCCGCAACTAAGAAGACAAACTTTGTCTAGTGGGGCTGCAGGATTGATCTTGGCAAGGCAGCCAACATGGACAACAGTGTATTCACTAAATGTAGAGGTGCCAACAAAATGGTAAATTGGCTGTCCATTTTTGGAGAATCTCGTCTTGCCGTCGCTAAGCATAACACCCCTGTCGGTGTTAATCCTAAGGAGGTCACACATGTTACTCTCCTCTGACTTACAATGGCGACATTCCTTGCACTCCCCAGTGAACACAGGGAGAACATGGTCTCCTGGTTTGAGATCAGTAACACCCTCGCCTACACTCTCCACAATTCTAAACAAAAGCAAAGCAAACAATAAGTACTCTTTCACCTAACTAAAAACCAGTTTTTTATTTTTTAATACCTAGAAAACGTTACATCAATCACTCAAGACCCATGTGCTGAAATTACAACTATTACAAATTTAGAAATATACATACCCTCCAGCTTCATGACCAAATATGCGAGGAAACAGCGGTGTCTGCCCCTGAAATAAATATAAAGGACCATTTGAGTTTCCACTACAAAAGTGAATACAACCCCAAAAAAAAAAAAAAAAAATCCGTGAACCAAAATAGAAAACCAAAGATGTTGGCATTTGCATAATATGGAATTTATTGATAAAACATCTATGCCATTTCGTCTACAGCTCTCATTAAGAGATTAAGCAGAGATGCCTGCAATATATTATCTAAAATCTGTTACCTTCGCTTCCCAGAAGTAAACATCAGTGTGGCAAAGGGAGGTGAAAAGGATCTTCACTCGGACTTCGTTTGCCTGAGGTGGTGCCACTTCCACTTCTTCAATCACCAGTGGCTTACCAGCTTCCCATGCCACCGCGGCTACATTAAACACATGACCCCAATTAGCAGATAACCCCAATATAACATCAAAATTTCAATTTTTCAATAATGATACAAGAAAGAGTCACCAGCCTACAGCCCCAAAACATAATTTCCTGAAATATCGAAGCAACTTGAAGACGAAAAAATCAAACACCAAACCCTGTCTCTCATAGCTAGCATGCGCAACTAGAAATAGAAAGCGGGAAGGTTAGAGGATTGGTACGCACGGACTATTGGTAACTTCCTTATTTACGTGCATAATGTCTTTGTCTTTTGGTTTTGGGTTTGGATTTTTTGTATGTATGTTAGTTTTTTGGTTTGGAGTTGTTTTTTTTTTTTTTAGGAAAGGTATTTCTCTAAGGATTTTTTTTTAATAAAATTAAGAGGAGATCACTCGTGGAAAGAAAAAAAAAAAGCGCTAGATAAGGGAAAAAAGTTCAAGAGAAGAATTTCTGTCAGACAGATAAAATCTAACTAAAATTAAAAAAACAAACCCATTGGTCAATAACTAAAAATGAAGCAGAAAAAATTACAGAAGCAGATCACCAACACCGAAAGACAGAGTATCGAATAAGCTAAAATCGTATTTGACAAAAGCAGAAAAAAGGTCATGGTGGTGGCTCACCTCTGCACTTAATAACCTGACCGGCTGTGCTCGACATGGCTACCTCGGATGATGATGATAACGAGGATGATCAATCAATTGCTTTGTTTTGATTGTGAGATGTCTCCGACTGTGTGTGGAGGTATATATGGTGATATTTTGCTACACAACTTCTTATTATTCACACATATTTTATATTTTATATTTTTTAAAATTTTTTAATATATTTTTTAAATTTTTTTTAAGTTTTTTTTTAAACTATTTCAAATTTTTTATTTACTATAAAAAAAAATTAAAAAAAATGTGAAGTGTGAAGCGTGAGTAAATAATAAGAAGTTGTTAGGAATTTTTGTATATGGTGTCGGTGCCTGTGAGAAAAGGAGAAACCCACTAATAATACAACAATGCCAAAGAAGCAAAGTTTAGTTCCATGTTCAAAGGTTGTCACTGTGTGTCAAAACCAGTAGTAGTATTCCACCACCCTGCTGGTTTAAGGAAACATATTCATATTGCATACACAATGCCTTTTTCTTAGATATTTTAATTTCACTGATATTTTATGATTTAACTATAATTTAATACTTTTTTGTTTTATATTATTCTAAGTTCAAATTCATACATATCCGGAAAAATAAACAAATATATAAATATATATATGTATATATATAGCAACTTGTACAATCTCTTTAGGATTCAACTATTCTAAGTTTTGTCTAAGGAATCAATTTTTCAAAGTTTCATAATTGCTTTTATGGAATATAATAATATTGTATGAGACAAATCCAACTATGTGCCTATCATCTACTTAAATTAGAATTATTTGGAAATTTTTATGGATTTTCATCCGATTTAATCCCATTCATTAGGGATTGCAATACTTACAAGACCAATGAAAGCTCCAATTTTTAAATTATCTAAATTTAAATCTTAATAATAAACAAATAAATGGATAACTTCAAGGAAATAGTTTAACCAATAAGATTATTCAATGGCAATCTGGACAGCAGTACTCTTGCCAAGTTGTCACCCTTGCTGCCAGCACACAAGACATCTCAGTTAACTGTATTTTAATGAGACCAAATGCGAAGGATATTTTTGATTGAAAATCCCCGTTTACTGTGTTTTTGTATGTATGGAGGATGACTTCATGTGAAAAACTCTCCAATAAAGGTCATTGAGTCACATACAACCATCACCATGGTAACAGTATAACATATTTTATAAAGAGAAATGATATTTGTAATTTTAAGAGATGTAAGTTCCAGAATTCCTTTTAAAAAAAAGTAGATAAATATGAGACTTCTATTAAAAAAAAAAATTAATAGTAGACCGTACTATTTTTAAAAAAATATGTACATGACTTATACATTCTAAAACTGTATCTAACATTACTCTTTTATAAAAGGATTATGACAAGAATATAATTTATGTACACGAATCCATTTCGCTAACATTTTATTTTAGAAAAGAGAAAATATTCACGTCTTCTAATAAAAAAAAAACAATTGTAACATGTAAAATGTATGGATTCTTAGAGGATTGTCTTCAAGGAGTGTATCTTCCTCTTTCACTTTAACCTCCTCCATCTCTATCCTTCCTTATCTTGAAAAAAACAAAAAGCAAAGAGAAGACAAGTGAGTTTTGTATGCAAGTTTTTACCATGAATTTTCTACATAGGCCTCAATTGTTGATCGTAGCGTCAAAAATATGACATCAATAAGATGCATTTAAGTGAAGAAAATTCAGATGTCTATAAAATATGAATGCTTTTTCTATGTTGAATTTTCTTACAGCTGAGGTAAGGTGGACATTAATTGGTTTTTGCTCCGGAGAAGCTTGAAATTAGAGAGATTGGGAGCTGTATAGAGTATAATTGTTCATCCATAGATTCTCCCCTATTGGGAATATTGAGACTCAAAGAATATAACAAGAAAAAATCTTATGATCAGTCCGACCGATTATTCCAAAAAACAGCCTTCCAATAGATTAGTGCCACGTAGGCTTTCCATTTGAGCTGCAATGTGACCGCACCCCGGCAGGAAACACCTCTCACACTTCAGATCTCATTGTCCCCTTCGTTCCCCTCGCCCACCTCTTGGCAAAACTCTTCAAACACCCTCGCCCACACTCATCTCCGAGCCCACCTTTGAGCTCTGCAATTTCTTGTTCTTCTGGACCACATTGAAGATGGCACATTCTAAGAGGTAATCTCGCGTTGGCATTCAATGGTAGGACTTTCTCTACTTTCTCATTTATCAAGTAAAATGGAACTAAAGCTAAACGAACTTTTTGATTAGGGGCGTGCCACTGCCATATATTTCTCTCCTTCACATAAACTGACAGACCCAAACAAACTTCTTCTTTTTTTTTTACATCATTTTGACATCAACCTTAAACAATAACTTATCTTATATTTCTCTCGTTCACATAAACCAACAGACCCAAAAGAACGTTTTTTTTTTTCTTTTCATTTTGGCAAAACCCAAACGAAATCAAGGCAGGGATGGGCACTTCAAATTTTGCGATATACATGAGACCCATACGAAATCACGGCAGGGATGGGCACTTCAAATTTTGCAATATATAGACCCATACGAAAAAATAGAAATTAGAATATTGGCTATGGGGATGGCAAACGACGGTGATAACCATCTCCCAACTGACAAAATTTGGGTGTGATAAGAGCTACGGCGGCTTGATGAACGACATAGAACAATGAAGTTTGTGTGATAAGAGAAACCTGTTGGGTTCATGAATATTATTCTGGTGTGATAAGCTTCATCCAACTTTCGGTAGAGTTGCTTACGTGGCAGAGTTTAATTGAGGGCTGTTAAATACAGAACACCGGCCCGACCGCTCCAAAGCGGTCCTGATATAACACTTGTATGAATCTGGAATAACAAGCACTGCCCTCTGTATAATAAGATCTCCCTAGAATTTGGAAATCAGCCCTCTTCAGTTTCTGCTTTGGAGATAGATGTGTGGAATAAAAATAGTGGCAGCCGGTTGAAGTTTGGATAGTTGTAATCCATCAAAAAAAAGAAGTTTTGCACAAGTATCTACAAAATCGAGTAGCCAGATGGGAATCACAGATGTCTAAACTATAAGTTAAAATATATCCAGGTACCATCTCTCCTCAGACGTCCAAGCTCTTACAACTTTAAAACCGCACAACGTCACATAGCTCGACTGTGTATGAGAGGTTTCTCTCGGCGATATTTTCAACTTCCAACTTTCCCAGAACATAGATGCATGGCAACCTCATATGTACAGGGAATACAAGATAATGGCAAAGGAACTTTTGCAGAAGATTCGTGTCGATAAGAAAACTGTGAACCGAATACTTCAAAGTTTTGGTACCGTCTCACCAAGGATGCTCGAGTGTGCTTCCCAAAAGTTCTACAGTAACTTTCTTGTGAGAATTTGCAACGGATGCTCCATTCTCATCTGCTAAAGTTATGTCTTCCTGCATACAATACTAAAATCTGAGCTTCAGAAGATACACTAACAAGGAAGATTGGAAAATGACTGACACACAGGATGTTGTAAAACACAACCATTGAGGTTGAAGGAAACCAACCAAATAGTTTGTCCTAATTTTCTTACCTAGCTATCAACACTACCTAGTGGTCAATTCTGAACAAAGGACAATTTGGTACCATACAATAGA
This sequence comes from Cyclocarya paliurus, assembly GCA_029856935.1. Taxonomy (NCBI): domain Eukaryota; kingdom Viridiplantae; phylum Streptophyta; class Magnoliopsida; order Fagales; family Juglandaceae; genus Cyclocarya; species Cyclocarya paliurus. Next base: position 3,170,601 of record CM056947.1, read on the forward strand.
ATTTTGGGGGCCTTCTTTAAAAGTCAAAAGTTTCTTGTATATGACAATTATTTATCTTTTTGTCATTTTCCAATAAAATCACAAGAAAATGTGTGGAGTCTGATTGCTTACAAGCAAAAGGACATATATCTACCAAAATAAGGACCTGAGAAGAATATTGTAAGCTTCTGAATAAAGTGGAACAAGTGATGAGAGAGAATCACCATCATTAACTACTCAGGTTAGATGCCAAATGGCATGCTTACACACACAGCAAAGCTATCTACGTGTAGATTAATTTGGAAGGTCCAACTAGCAGCCAAACAATTTGTCATCTAGAAATTTATTTAACCATCTTGATGCAAGCACAATGGAGTCCACATTCTCTCAAGAGTGGTCACCATTACTACAAACTCAGTCCTAGAGTGGCATCACCTTCAAACAGATAAGCATGCACCAGATGAGCTCAAAAAGCAGGCTGAAATGATCGGTCTAGGTGATTGAGCATCTAACACAACTCGAACCAACTCATATCCACATTTCATCATGCACCCCAAATTGTCACAGTGCAACATCTCTTAGGTTGCGTTTGGGTAGTGAGGTATTCTCATGTATTCTGTGAATAATAGTAAAAAAGTAATGATAGAATATGAATAGTAGTGAAAAGTAGATGAAAAGTAATAATAAAATAATGAAAAGTAGTGAAGTATTCTCAAGGTATTCTGAGAATACCTGAGGTATTCTCAGTACCCAAACTTTAGTGGACTGTGATACAAGTTCAAGATAATCTGGGAGAAGTTGCATTGAAAGTACTATGAAGAATTCACCTCTGGTAAGGAGATAAAGATTACCTTCTCCCAGAAAGCCAAGGAACCTTGGCGGAACATGGGTTCTAATTCATTGTACTCAATATAGAATTCCTTGATAAGTAGTTCATTTTTCTCTCTTGCTTGAGTACCCTGGAAAATTAACATTCCAACAGCAACATTAACAGCTGATATTCATATGGATACCTTCTCTTCCTATAACATAGATTTCAAAATGATACAGACTACATTTGCATTTTCAAAAATGTCACAAACTGGATAATAAAGTATAGCATGGGCATATATGAAAATATAATATATGAAAATATTGCTAGTATATAGAAAATAAAAGAAGGCAACAGCAACAGAATAGGCAACAATCCATGTACTTGAGAGAGCACCAGGGGCGAGCTCCTATGACCTTTAGACAACAGCAAAAGAATCATAACAGAAACAGATAAATAAAATGATTAGAAGAGTAGAAGTACATGGAAGATATAAAATGCCAAGAAATATAGATGATTTAGTAGTCTGTTATTTAGGAGTGTTCGATAGACCAAACCATAGAAAGTATACATACCATGATCCTCAAAACTTAATAATCCCACTAGGATTCAATGAAACTTCTTAAATATTTCTCACAATGGTGGAAATCTGCATGATTGTGACTGTTTTTATGTGTATGCATACGTGCTTTTAGGAGTCTCTGCTGCGGTATATGCAAGATGTTGAGTAATGTTTACAAATAAAGAAGCTTAAACCACAAGGCTCTGGAAAATCAACCTTTTAACTGCTTGAAAGGTTTAAAATCTGCAAGCTTTGAGCACTAAAACAAAAATCTTCAGTGAGGAATTACTTACAGTAGACCAAGAAACTAAAACAATAAAACTCTCCAAAAAGAGTTTGAAATGATGATCATATGTCAACAATATGCTCTCTCTCCTAGTGGAGCCCCTTGCTCTAAATTACTTGTGGAGGATTCCGTCTAAATACGGAAAATATATGATCTACTTATGCAGCATAAAGAATTCCATTAGAACAACAATACACATCATAAGAAAAGAAAGAAAACCAAGAAAAAGAAAACAAGAAAAGCTAAAGAACAAGACGAATACAAAGGAAGTAATCCAACAAGACTGAAGGAACAATCCTTGGAGAGGGAGAACAGATCTTAGCACGCACCTTCAGATAATCTTGAGCTTCACTTTTGCTTTTTCCTTTCTTGTTTACAAGCATCCAGAAACAAGTATTATACTGATTATTAATATGGCCTGCAATATGTCTATGGAATTAACAACGATGCCCTAATACAGAACAAGTTTATACACTGTATCTGCAAAAGTCATTAATTTAGTTTTACGTGTTAAAAAAGGCAGCCTCGTTTGGTTACACATATGAGATGAGATGAAATGAGATGAAAATTGAATAAAATATTGTTAGGATATAATTTTTAAATATTATTTTTGTTTTGAGATTTGAAAAAGTTGAATTTTTTTTTTTTTTGTATTTTGTTTGGGAGTTTGGAAAAGTTGTAATGTTTAGATAAGATGAGATGAAATGGTTTGTGAAAACAAACCAGGCAAAAGTTCAAGGTCTTTTTCTCCCCAAATTTTTTGTCTGCTACCATAATATCATTAACAATGTTTTCATAATTTGTAAAATGCACATAACACAGATAATACTCACAATCAACTTGTCTCCATGCTAGATAGTCTCGAAAAATCTCATCTGATGGATAGCATACAGCACGTCCATCAAAAGAAGGAGGGTACTTCAATTCTTTCAGTGGAAAGAATTCTTTCCATTTCATTACGTACATGGAAGAGAAGAATGATACAGTGACAGACACTATTTCACTGCAAAGGTTATAATCAAAGTGATTTTAATACTGAATGCTCAGGTATACATTAAATACTAGAAGTCTCCCACAGGCAAATTGAACATTCAAATTTCCCCGCATAGGCATCACGAGTTACAAAACAGGCAAGGAGAGAGCATTCCTTCCTGTCTCCCATCCCAACACGATATCATCCCACAAAAACTATATGACTACAGCGTTTGGAACTAAAACAATAAAGGTAGGAGAAAGACCTTGCTCGACGTTGATAGAAATGAGAATCCTTCTTAAAAACGAAGCTGGATAACATCAACAATGTGATTAGAAAAAGCTACAAGTATTGAGTCTAGAACTATAAAACATGAAATAATGCCATACCTGTACTCATCACTGACACCATAGGCAAATATTATATCTGGAATCTCTTGTAACACAGCCACTGCACATGAATTCATAAGGTTCAGAGCTTGTTTGTCGTTCGGCTTCTCAAATTGATGAACTTCAGAAAATCTACCACAATACAGACAACGAACCCTGAGCCTCATTTGCAGTATCTTAGCGGGAAAACCAAGCAACAAAATTCCATGCATCACAGATTGGGAACATATAGTTCAGCAGGAGTCCCCTATAATTTCTTCACTTCAGAGAAAACTACCTCCATTGTAAATTATCTTTTGATTTTCAGTCATTTTAATTGATTTGACATTTCTCACAAAGTAGGATTTTGAATGAACCAAAATTTTCACATCCGTTCTATTCTACAAGCTGTATTATACTTGTGACAACAAATGACCACAAGACATATCAGCACTTTTGCATGTGCCCTAAATTGTGAAAGCTTCCTCGTCAAGGTGCAACCTAGTGGTTAAAGGGCGGATTTGAAATGAGATTTAAACTCACATATCTTGCTTCGATTCAGCACTAAGAGTCCTCCTAGATTAATTGATACCGAATTTTGACGAGTAGTGTTGTGCATCTGAACTCTTTTTTTTCATCTGGAGCTTACACCCAGGGTGGGTCCAAAGGGTCCTGACATGGTGAGGTTCCATGTCATCAGTGCATGGTTGCATGCCTAATGGTCTTCATGTATTTATCGGAATATTTAAACATACAGTGACCAGGGTTTTCTAATATTTTGGAAACTGAGCGCAGCCTACCCTACAATGCTTCCAACTTCATTTGATTAGCAACAATGAGAATCAAGAACGGGAAAAGAAATTGTCAGCACCAGTTCTAGAGACAATTGCGCTATGTTTCTATGCATATTTTAACTTTACCTGTGAAAATGGCAGCCATCAATTCTAATTACAATCCATGTAGATGGCATCAATTTGTTCTCAAATTGGAAGAACCTAACATACTCCAATTTTATTTTGTCCGCATCCTCCGTAAAACCACCCACCTCCTTCAAAAGACTTGGATGTTCATTCCAAAAACTTCTTCCAGCTATATTCTCAGCATGGACAATTCTAGCCTTTCTCCTATGTCTTTTAACAGGTACACCATTCTCATTGTACTTGACATTTTCTTCCACCTAAACAAGGTCAGAAAGAGACCGGCTTGGCATGTTAGAAGCCATATCCAAAGGCAATGTAGGAAAGAGCAATAAGGGATAAAAAGTATGCATTTTGGTACGAATTGAAAATCTACTTTTATCACTGCCAACCAAATGCATATGCCATACCACTCATATGAACATAATGATGAGCAAAACAATGTGTAGTACTGTAGTTATTAGTTGAGGGCACTTATAGCCAGGTCACTAGCAGTCTAGCAGGCCCGGACCAAACATGCTTTTAAAGATCTTATAGAGAACAAGGATAGCTCCATTTGAAATACATGATTACCTTTGTTTTGAAGATGCAGGATCCTTGACGGTAAATGGCAGGAAGGTTCTTGTAATTGATGTGGAGCTTTTGGAAAAGCAACTCATTTTTCTGTTGTTTTTGGGTGCCCTGACAGTTAAGAGATACAACACGGCTATGAATAAACAAGGGGATATCTTTAAGTCATTATGCATGCCAACATTGGAAACCAAAATATTTCTTTGGATACAAAGTGCTTAACAAGAATCAAAGCAAAGATACATGAATTAAAAATTTGGACAAATCTAGTTAGACTGGAAATTGGACTCTGTCAAAGGATTAACAGTAAAATTCCGAAATTCTAAAGTAAATAAAGAAAATGATGACACAAAAGTCACTTAAAACAATGGAAGTAAAAGTTAAAAAAAAAAGTACCGTTTAGTCTTGGAAATCCAAAAGCTAGCAAACCTTTTCACACAGACTAATATACATGTAAAATGCATATTTTCTTTTGACAAAATATGCATGTAAAACATCTTTTTATAGGTATATGCATGGAAAAAGATATGAAAGACAGATTCATACAAATTAGCACCTTTAAAAACTCATGTGCTTTATTTTCAGTCTCTCCACCTTTAACCAACATCCAGAGACAAGTATCATGCAGGTTATTGAGATGACCTGTAAAAGAAAAGATAAATGCGAATAGTAAGACCTAATCATGTTGTCGATTTTCTCTAAAGTCTCAGAGGTAGTCAAAACCAAATCCAAACAAGAAAATCATTTCAGAAACGTTCAAAGTTGTTGAAATGATATTTAACACCAGTGGTTGAGTACTTACAATCGTTTTGTCTCCATGCAAGATATGCTTGAAGAACTTCTATTGACGCACAACTTATGACACGCGAATGATATGATGGGGGATATTTCAACTCTTTCTCGGGGAAGAATTCTTTCCATTTGGTGACATATACAGAGGAGAATAAGGAGACAATGAGAGATAGTAGCTTGCTGCAGAGACAATTTAGATAGCAAGTGAACACTGAGAATAAATATATAATTAGGATCTTGTTTATTGAACTTGCAAAAAACATGACTGTTACAAAATGCAAACTTTGGTAGGGGTCCAGAGCAATCACATCTCAATGCTAAGACCAGTGTATGCATAGCTGCCTGTACTATTTTATTTTAGCTGCTGGATTCGTTAATACTTCTCATGCTGTTTCAATTACTATGGTCCTTGAATGCTATATTTTTTGTCATACACTGATAATAGTGTACTCTTTTTTTAGGGCTCTGTGCACAAGCTAAAACTGTCAAGCAAAAGGCCTTTCTATTCACACCCTGACATCACAATCCCCCACAAATGATAACTTACACACATCAAAGACCATAGAAGGCGCGAAGAAAAAAAAAAGACCACAGAAGATAAAGAAGTAAGTTCAGATTAAAAACCTGGCACGCCGCTGGTAGAACTTGGATGTCTTCTTGAAAACAAAACTGCAACTCATATCACCGATAAACCATGAAGCTTCGCATAGGGAAGTTAATAATGTCATATTATAATGTCGTAGGCATATAACAAGATGAGTGATGCATGTAGAGAAAACACTATAACTAGCAAAATGTACTACCTGTACTCATCACTGAATCCATAGGAGAATGCTATGTCAGGATACTCCTCCAAAATGGCAGTTGCACACGAGTTCATCAAATTCAAAGCTCTTTCATCATCTGGCTTCTCAAACTCATGAACTTCCGAAAACCTATCACATAATTAAAAACCTGAGTTCCATGCAGCATTCCTGCATTCGTACTATCAGAATTTCTAATTTGTTGCAGAGACAGCACGAAACGGTATGCGGGTAGCCAGTGAGTCGTTTGTACAGTGTCCACATTGGGCATGTTATTATATGCTGCTTCCAATTCTAGTTTAGACTAAATGGTCACAAAACCATGGCAGCACAAGACTATAAATTTCCCTAATGCATGGAAACTGAGTACGCTGTTTTACCTTCGAAAATCGCGGCCATCGATTCGAACAACGATCAAATTGTGCAGCATGACCTCGTCTTCAACCTCGAATGACTTCACATACTCGTACTTGCTGTTTGCCATCACAGATTCACAACTCCAGAGAAAAACAGACAAAAATAAAAAGGGAAGGAAAAAAAAAGGGAAAGCCTTCTTTCTGGCTAGTCTCACAGAACAATAATCAAACACCTGTTGCGCCAGCAGAAGCTCAGAAAGGGCCTCTATATTAAAGTACGGCTTGACCGCGTCTGTCTGTGTCTTTGTTTGCAAATACTAATGTCCGCAACAACTAATGGAAAACCCAATATATGAGCAACACAAACAGAATAAACGGGCAATACAGATGGAATGAATTTAGCTCCAAATAAATGATGCCTACTCTCTAAAACAAATATGGAGCTCCAATTTTTCAAAGAAATTCACTCTATTTTGGGAAAATCCAATAAACGAGCAACACAAATAGAATGAATTAGAGTCCAAATAAATTGTGCCATCAGCTTCCAAAAAAAAAATTATGCCATCAGCTTTTAGACAATGGCCCAGGGTTCATATGTTAGGAGCTAACTCATATGATAAGAATAGAATACACTTTCACTACATAAACGGAGCAAGCCAAAGGCCAGCCTTAGTTTTTTTTAATTATTTCTTAAACCCCATAAAAATACTCCTCAAAGATTCTTCCTCTTAAGGTGTGTTTTGTAACCACGAGTCCGGAAAGGGAGAACGAGTCATTTATAACTCGCGGTGGCGACTCGAGCCTTGGTTGGTGTCAATTGAAGCCCACGAGGGCAGTACAAAGAGACGATACTATGTTCATACGTACATCCATTAAAGTAAATAGAAAATAAATACATCAAATATACGTCGAGTGTGACAAGAGACCAAACTTGACCATGCTACTGTGATGGGAGACAAAGCTAGACCGTGCTGCTACGACGGGCAACGGAGCTCGATCATGTTGTTACGACGGGAGACAGAGCTCGATGACACTAATGCATTGGGTGACAGAGCTCGACCGATCTGGTGGGGTAGGAGACAGAGCTCAACCACACTACTCGTTAGGAGACAGACCTCGATTGATCTAGTGGGACGAGAGACGGAGCTCAATCGATCTGGTGGGGAAAGAGATGGAGCTTGATTGCGATGCTACGATGGGAGACAAAGCTCAATCGCACAAGGGAGTTTCCAAAAAAATCCAAATGGATCAACATAAATAATCCAAATTATATTATTGAAATCTGCAATCCTGAGCCACTTCGCTTGAGTGTGGTGAAGAGCTGAGGGACCATGCATGGTGGTAAGAAGCAATCCGGTGTGACTAGCTAGGCACTTTGCATGGGTCATGCAACATGCAGGGCAACCTGGACTTGCTCCTCGTGAGCCCTAGGTGCATGGCAGTGTAACCCCCCATGCATGGCCATCGCGTGAGTGTGAGGACTGTTGTCTTGGTCCAATGCAGTGGATTGGACCACTACACATGGATGCTTGTGGTGATGGAGTCCACTGGGCGGGCTAGGAGCTGGCCCGCCGTGGTGAGGTGAGGAAATGGCTGTCAACGGTGGCGAGATGGTGTGGTGAGGGCCTTCCATGGCCAAGAAGCACCTTGGCCACCTCATGGGCGAAAAGCTTGTGGTCGAGTGACTATAGTTGCCTGTCATAGAACTAGGCAAGGACTTGTTGGGCCGAGGAGGCTTCCTGTCGTGGCCGAAGAGCTTGTGTCGAGATCATTCAGGTAGGCAAGGAAGCTTGCCTGCTGTGCATGGGCGAGGTGGTGCCCACCTGTGTGGCGGGAAGCTTGTGGCAAGTTCCATGTCTGAGCAACTCGCTTCGTGGTCAAGATCTAGTGTTCGTTGTCGTGTGACCAATGCGGAAGGCCCCACCGGCACTTTCTATTGCCAAGGACCATCATGCCAACGACAAAAAGGTTGATGTGTCCAATTGTGGCTGCTAGCGACCTTAGCAGGGTGGGCAGTTGGCGGGTAGCTTTTAGGTTCTTGATGGCAAGGAAATAGTGGGAGAACTCCCTTCAACTCCATCTCAACGTTGAGCATGACGATCGAGACCTTGACATACCCCCCAAGGGAGGTGGTGGGCTTCAAGCCCGCATCTACATGCATCCTAGTACATATGTGGTGTGCACCAGATGGCTTTTGTGGTTGCTCTGACCACCATGGCAGTTTGGAAAAGGGGTTATCGTGCTAGAGATAGACACAACCGGTGACTCTTGTGGTGGTCACTGGTTGCTTCTCCAGCTCCCAAGTAGTCGACGAGATTGCTCCCGTTGGCCCCTAAACCTTGCACAACGAGAACCAAGCGGAGAAAGAGTTAAGGTGTGTTTTGTAACCACCAGACTAGAAAGGTACAAAGAGTCATTCATGGCCCACGGTGATGACTCAGGCCTTGGTCGGTGTCAATTAAAGCCCACGACGACAGTTTGGAGTGATGGTACGGTGACCGTATGTTCATCCATTGCAATAAATAGAAAATAAATATAAAAAATATAAATAAAGAATGAGAGTTCGACACAAGGGCTATGTCCATGGGTCATTTGGAAGGTAAATCCACTCTAAATATGACTATTTTACAATCTTTATGATCTCTCATAATACAAATAGGGTAGGTGACTCCTACTGCCTGGAGAAAATAATCAAACTAAAGCTTTTGTCTGGAGGTTGAAGAAGCTTTTGCGTCTAGTCACCCAGAAGTCTCCATCTCTCAGTCAATCTGATCTCTTTTATTAGCCTTTGACAATGGTGCTTTATGTTACTTTGTTGTCTTTTTTTGCATGTTTGACTCCCTTTCTCTCTCTTTTCCCCCATTTTCCCTTCATTCCCCCTTTCCCTCTAACTTCCCTTTGACTTCCCTCTATCTTTTGTCGCATCCTTGTCCTTCTGTCCTCCTCTTTCACTTCCTTTGATAAAACCCCTCATTTGGGCTAGGCCTGAGATGCTATATGGGCCAGAGATATTTTATTCCTTCTATTTCCATTCAAACATTTTCATCAAATCAAACCCAAATTAACAAAGAGAGAAATACCGAGTGAAATGGAGAGAAACTAACATTGGGTTCTTAACATCGACGACGGAGAGGCTGTCTGTACAAAGTGATGAAGATGAAGGCCATGATGCAACGAAGTTTTGATCAGCAGAGTAAGAGTGGCTAGCAGCTAGGGTTTGAGAACATTCCTATATGATTCCCTCTTTCACTGTTATCCCCAAATTATGGGGAGAAATTTAGTGAAGAGCTGAAAAACTCCCTCTCATCCCATTCCCTCTTTTAGGGTTTTGATTTAAGGAATGAATAGTAGTATGAATAGTGGTTCTCTAAATATAGGAAATCACTATTCATCCCCTAAATCATCTTTTATCAATATTTTATTCTAATAAATAAAATAAATTCTTCTTCCAATTATCTACACTTTCTCTCATACTCATATTTATTATAATTTTCCTATCAAAAAAAAAATTTATTATAATTTTAAATAATAATTTTAAAATAATTTAAATAATTACTAAAATATAAAAAATTAATTTTAAAAATATTATCATACCCGCAAAAGAACAATTTAAATTTTTGTTTAAAATATTCACTAGAGTAATAATTCAAAATATAAGAAAAAATATTGAATAATTAAGTTTGTAAATAGAAGTGAGAGAAAAAAATAATAAAAAAAGAATAGAAGAATATTATTTTAATAGAATAAAGAAATAATAAGGAAAGAGATGTAGAAGATTTTTTGAATATAAGTAAAATTTAAAATAAAATTATAAAGAATGTCATTTTTAATTAAAATTTTAAAAAAAATTTAGAAAAATCAAATGAGAATGCTGCGAGAAAGAGAGAGATTGGGGACTAGCCTTTTCTCCAATTTCCCTGCGCTTCGTGGCCTTGTTCCCGACTTCCTCCCATTGTCATCTATCTTAAGGAACCCCCTTAAAAATCCTAGAAATTAAAAAAAAAAGAAAGTATTAACATAATAACAATTAAAATTAACTTTGCCTCCCAAAAAAGTTTTTTTTTTTTTTAGTTTCCATCCGCGTTAAAGTTCCTTTTTCCGTACTGTCCTCTTTGCTCTTAATAATAGAAGTAAAAGTTGCAAGAACATCATTTCTTGTCTAATCTAAAAAGATTCTCATATATTCTATTAAAATATTAAGTGGGGGGGGGGGGGGTAAAATGAGCATCTCCAAAGAAACAGGAGTGAGGGCAAGAGTTGAATGCTTCTACCAAAAAAGATTTTTTAATTTTTATTATTAAAGTAAAGATATATCCAAAACTAATTTTTTAAGACTCTTTATATAATTGAAGATATTTATTTAAAATATCTTATTTGTATAAGTTATTTTATAAAAATATCCCCTATTTAAAACAGAATTATAAGAAGAGTTCTAAAAATAATTATGTGTATATTTTCTTAATAAGAACAATTCTATCTTCTTAAAGAGTGAACAAAAATTTAGTGGAATATTAGAGCTAAAAAAGAATATGCTTATTCTATCCTCGTGCAACTAGAAAGGGGAAATGATAGAGCCACCAAAAAAGTGTACACTTATTTTGTATCGAATTATTTTTATTTATTTTTTACTTAATGATTAAATAAGTATTTTTTTAATGATTTCTTATTTTTTAAAGTGTTTAAATGAGTTTAAAAAAATGTTTGAAAAAAATAGAAAAAAAAATTTACAGGTAGAAAAAAGGTATAGAATTTTTTGTGGCCCTAGCACCACTATTTAGAAAGATGATTCGGATTTGGATCATTAAAATCTAAATCTCTTATTTGGATATTATTGAAAATTTTTTTGAAGCTTTTAAAAATCTTAGATTTGAAATCATAGTCGATTTGAAATCTAAATCTAAATTCAAACTATATTTAAAATTCTTGTATCTAAACATAATATTTTTGCCTGAGTTTTAGAATTTAAAGTAAAAAATATATAGATAAATTAAATGAATCCAATAATATTTATTATCTGGCTTAGGGGTGTTCATCCGGGTTCTAACCCGGGTACACCCGGACCGGAACCCGGGTTTCAAACCCGGGCCGAAACCCAGACCAAGTTGACCCAGGTCAGACCCAGGCCGGAACCCGGGTAGATCCGGATTTTTCAAAACCCGGAAATCTGGGTTCCAGCATATTCCCAGTTTTTTTTTTTTTTTACAAAAGCTTTTTTATTATTAATTAGACTTCAAAGATTTTGTCTCCATTTAAAATTTCAAATCATATTCTTAATAGAAAACCAATATAAATATCTTTTTAGTCTTACTTTTTAATACAATATAAATAATTAATTAACTTTTTAACTAAATGCATGTAAAAAAAAAAATCAATATTCATCATGTAAAATGCATGCGACATACACGATGCAATCAACTACATATTACATTGTTTGAACTAATTTACTAAGAATATTACAAAACACATACATTACTTTAATCAAACTCTAATACACAACAAATTGTTTGCAAAAAATCAGAAACTTTTCCATCAATTAGCTCTTCTTCCAACAATCAAAGAATAGTGGTTTTGACAAGCTCTCTTGGCTGAATCAGAAACTAGTATTTGATGTTGTTGCAGGCGATACTGAGTTCATCAAAAGTAATTTGAACCAAGCAAAGCTATAAAAAAAAAAAAAAAAAAAAAAAAAAAAACAAGATAAGTTAGATGATGATATTTCACGCCTACATCAGTCTGGCAAGTTGTAAATGAACAAATTAATAAGAAAGAATCAAAGGCAAGTTGAAGATTTCTTTTTTCTTTTTCGTTTTCTTTTCTCATCTATAAACGAGAGTTATTGGAATATTTCATATTAAGATATGATTCTTATTAGCTCTTAATAGATAGCACTTTGAGTTTGTTTGTTCTCATAATTGTTATTATTATTATTGTTTTTATCAAAATGCTAGCTAATGGTTACCTTAGAATATGGAGGTTCCCTCTAAGAGTTTTGGTGGAGTGAACTTGAGAAAGAGGGATGTGGAATCGGCATGCTTTTGGATTCCTGTACCCAAGGGCTGAAGTATGGGCATCTGGGCTGTTAGTATAAACCTGGTAGTCCTTTATTACAAATTTTGATTGAATAATTGTTGGGCTTCTAAGCTAGTTGCAGATTCCTCAAATCTAAAAATTTTCATGTAAGTTGTATAAGGAAAGATCTCCTATACTTACTATATGGTTGAGATTGATTTCTAGAGATTTCAATGTTGGATGGAAAACTATTTGAATAGTCAACTTCCTTCCTAATTAGTCCTAAGATCTTGACAATCTCTTCAGTCTTCCCTAATTTACTTGTGTACTAATAAGAATAATGGCTTACCTAATGCATTCACAAAATTTGAAATTCTGCTACCCAGCAGATTTTGGAAACTCCCCACCTCTTATTTCCAATAATAAAACATGCAATACCTTCCTTATTTAAGGAAAGTTTGAGACTTTGGATTTCTAGCAGTCTTGTAAATATGTACAAAATCTAACATTTTCAGTAGGTGAAATCAATCCATTAATATTTTTCAAATATTCTAAATTAACTTGGGCACCAAGCTGACACCACAAGCTGTCCAGTGGGCATGACAACAAGCCAACTTATCCAATCCACTCACTATTATGTATAACTAAAAGCCCAAACATCTATAAAATCAAACAATAGCAATATATAAAATTTAATCATATAAATTTAATCAAATACGATAAATCTAGCTCATGGGCCATGGTTGAAGGTCAGCTCAGACTTTGGATCCAATGCTTGGGGTGGCATAATTCTATAGAAAATCATGCTTCATGTACATGAAAATGAAAATAAAAAAGATGCGACAATAGATAAAATGTATGTGAGATGTTTGCTTGGAAAAATTTAAGAGGAAAATTAATTTCCAAACCTTTGACGTTCCACTTTGAGCAAAGAAAATGTGGACCAAACTTTTGGAAGTGTCAAAATACAAAAGTTCCTGAAAAGTTTCAGCTTCTTGCCAAAATCAGACATCATGCATCAAGAAGTTGCATATCAATGTTTCTTTAATTAAGTATGCACAAACCCCGAGAGGGTGGAGAGAGATTATATAAATATAAGCGGGTTGAGATATTGGCAAACTAAAATAGAACCAACAGAAAAAAGTTTAAGCACTGTTTTGGATTCAACTTGAATTTATGGATATAGCCTCTAGATTATGCAAGAAGAAAGCACTTACTTTAAATTTTTTTCAGCATGAATGGAAGAGAGACTCACATCAGCCTCTATTGAAGATGAAGATAGATGATCATCTAAAAAAATATTAAAAATTGAGTTAGATATATAATAAACCGAGATAGATAGATATTAAAAAAGTATTTCAAGTTTCAAACTTACCTTCAAGGTCCATCAACTGTACGTATTCTTCCAACTCTCGTATGTTGACAGGTTTGGTCCTTAACCAATTTTGAGTGCAAATGAGGGTTTCGACAGTCTCTAGAGACAATGAACTCCTAAAAGGATCTAAGATGCATCCCTCAGTACTAAAAGGATCTGCTGTTGCTGATTTCTAAGTACGTCAGTCAGCATACGTACAGCTTCAGCTAATCCTCCATCCATCGGTAAATTCTGATTCTCTTGATTGTTGTCTCCCTCAGGGTTATGAGGTATTCTACCGTGATTCATGTGTTGATTCCTAAAACACACGAGTACATGTATTACAATCATGTACTACCTCTCATACTAATAGAAATTCAAGCCTAATGAAGACTAAAATGTCAAGCCTAATATTTGGTGCATTTCCTAAGGACATGTGGATTTATAACCCAGAGACGTATTGCTCTGATACCACCTGTGACGCCCCCAAATTCCGCTTGGGATTGGACGGACATTTGAAGCGTCGAGACATGCAACACAAGGTTACGTATCTCCGTTCATGACATATAAGATGCAATGTTCTTAACATACATCTAGCATTATGCAATATTCGCAGCGGATAATTTTTTTTTTCTTTAGCAATACTATGCACCAAATTCAAATATCTCAAAATGCTTAAAATATACTTCATACATAAAGGCATACTAAACATCAGAGATCACAATACTAGTCCAAAATGATTGTGATCAAATGAGTACTGAAGATGTAACTTCATAGTACATATAGTAATTTTAAGTTAACTACTATATTAACCTTGAAGCCGCACTGTCGCTTAATCGACGGTGTCCAGTTGGCTGTTTCCCAGTTCTTCTTTAGATCCTGTAACAAAATCTACCATTCGGGGGGAATGGTAGTTGAGACTACCATAGTGAGATTTGATTACAAATCTCAGCAAGTTAACATAAAACATACACACAAGTTAATAATGCATGCATGACAGTAAAAGCATAAGTACATAATCAAAATCGTAAGTAATCATAACATATGGCATAACTTAAACTTGAAACATAACATGAACATGAATGAACTGAATTTGACTTACTTGTCATAGACTTGATCTGACTTGACTTAACGTGACATGAACTTGAAACATAACATTGTCATGGATTTGATCTTACTTGACTTAACTTGATATAAACTTGAAACATAACATGAACATGAGTTTGAGCATAACATGAGTTTGAATTCTTTTTCATTTAACTTGATTAACGTAACATGTGGGTGCTACATGGGTCCCCTAGAGCCATGTGTCCCTGCCGATTACCGCATCACAACACAGGTATCTACACCAGCTGTGAGTGCGTTAATACATACTCCACAATTGTTGTGGCCCCATGTATTCTACGTGTCACAATTGCTGTGTCTCACGTAGTGTATGTGCCACAATTGCTGTGACCCCATACTTCATGCTCCACAGTTGTTGTGGCCCCATGACTTATTAAAATAAAATGTGGCTCCATCGTGTTAGTGCCTGGTGCGCTCCGGTGACCAGCTAATTAGGTCTCATTCGCAACCTGTTGACTATACTTCGTCAACCCAGGAAATTTCACACCTATTTAGACACTCCAGCGTGAACAAAGGAGTTTTACTAGGATATTTTCTCATCCTAGTACTTAGGATCGTGATTGACCTGAATAACTTAACATGATTGTTCTTGAAATACATAAACTGTATTAGAAACAGAATGTGACTTGAATATGAAAGGACAAAAGCCCTGATGTAACACAACATTACATTTTTAATATAACATGCTTGCAACAGTGAATATACATTACATAACATACATGACATTCCATTTTTTTTCTGATAATATCTTGATGAATTTTTATCGTAGAAATGAATAGTACTCACTAAGTAAGTTCTCAGGAAAGATCAATCTTTCCTAGACAGAACTTCTAGATTCCCAGGAAAGATTGGAGGGTCACGATGGACACACTTAGGAATTTCCAATCTCCTTAGACAGAATCTCCTTAGATTGTATGTATCCATACTACTTGCAATATTTAGCAATACGTGACAGAATATCTTGTATAGCAGATGAATAATTCATGACAGAATAAATTATATGTAACATATAAACATGTAATGACTTGGCATAGCACATATAATAACATACATACATATACTGTAGTTCATTCACTTATCACCCATACATAGTAAACTGCTAGTAAGTTAAAAGCTAACTTACCTCTGTCTTCGCGTTTCTAGGCAAAACTCAAGTGCGATCACGAGAGACTGAAAGTAGTGATTTTTAAAAGTTATAACTTAGTCACTAACAATTAGAAATATAGAAAAATATCAATTTAAGAGTAAAATTATTAATTCACCCTCTACATGTGGAAAAAGACCATTATATCCCTAACTTAAGGATTTTGTATCCTAACTCCAAAAATCACCAAAATTTATATATCTCATGTAGATTTTATTCTGAACTTGAATATGAATTCAGAAAAATTTAAAACTAAACACAACTATTAAAATTCTATAAAAACCGAAACTTATATAGGCCATTTCCCTTGATTTTTGTTTCTAACTTGTTTTGATCAACTTCTTGATCCATGACTTATAAAGATGTGATCTTCAAACCAAACATCACATGGTTTAAAAAGGTGTCCTAAAACAGATCTAAGCTTTAAACTCAAGATCACATGGTTAAAAATCAACCAAGAACATTAATTTAACCAAGAACATCATCACTTGACCCATTCGAATATCTCCTTGCATAAAAATTTCATATCTTTGAAACTAATATCAAATATCTTCAAAGCAACATTATATCATGTACATAAGAAGCTTAGGATCCTCAAATAAAAATATCAAAGCCATTGCAATAAGATTAGACCATAAAAGATTTAAACTTTCTCAAAACTGAAACTGTTTTTCCTCTTCCAGATTCGAAGTTTCTAAATCTAAGAAAATCTTTCACCAAAACTTTTAATCATGCAACAAATCCTCAACCCATAATCATATACCTATGTTAACAATACTCCATAATAATTTCGGACCAAGATCAATCCATTAACTTTGTCAAAAACTCCAAAATATAACATACTCTCTGGTTATCGCCCAGAATGACCTTTCTGGGTTTTAAACAACTTTTGACTGACCAAATGATCTTCAAATGGAACAAATAAGATATCTACGTAAACTAGACTAAAAAATAAACAACTTTCATGAAGGAAATTTTGTGAGAAAATACTTACAAGAGCTTCAAATAAGGCGTGCAAAAGAGTTCATAAAAACTGCCCGAGAGTATTTTTTTGTATTCTAACAAAGCAAAGTGTAAAGGAGGGATGATTTTCGTTGGAAGGGGCTGGAGGGCTATTTATACAAGTTTTGGAAGATGATAGATCTGAAATGGAGCTTGAGTATTGATCTTTTCTTCCAATAAAATATACAAGATATTATTTTTGAGTCTATAATTGAAAGAGTGGGGTGTCCACTTAGTCATCCACTTTAAGAACATTTTAAGTGCTCTTGAATAAATCTGATAAGGCAAGTGGAAGGTGAAATATTTTAGACAAAATCATTGCTAAGGTGGCTAATTTCGTGGGCCTTAATGGGCTTAAACCGAAAGGGCCTAAATTCATGGGTTTTAAGAGGGTTTGGGTTGCTATCAAGCCCAAATCTGATTTCTATTGGCCCAATCAAATATCCAAGGTTAACTAAGTTGGATAATGATGTTCTAACACAAATTTAAAAGATTAATAGCATATGAAAATAATTTAATTAAACGATTAAACACGATGCTAGAAACTGATTCAATAAGGTTTTGGATAAAACCATATAGGATTTTTGGTTTCTAACACGCTTATGGGTTCTTAGTTGGATTCCAACTATATAAGATTTACTATGGTTCCTAAAGACAATAGAAATTACATCATTGAATTTCTAGCGGCTGTTACAACACCCTTCTGACAAATACCTATCTAGTTCTGATCTAAACTCCATAAACCCTTGCTCCTGAAGGTATTTCTCAAACTTGCTATCAAATTTAGTTGAGGCAACGGTAGAAGTAGAAGTAGTAATTGGCCTCCCTTGAGCCATATTAGAACTCCCCCCACTACCCACACGAAATTTGTTATATTGCTCAATCAAGCAGGTTAACAAGAGTTTAACTATAACATCCCGTATTTTAATGTATTTTAAAAAAATGATTATTTTAATTAATTTAAAATTTATTCTCTTGTTTTAAAATTAAGGGAGTTTTGATATATTATTTTATAATATTTTTAAGTTGTGAAAATCATTTTTATGGATTTTCTTAATATTATTTATTATTTTGCATTTAAAGTGATCTTTAATTTAAATTAGTTTGTTTTTTAGTTTTAAAATTATTATTATTTTAATTGAGCATTTCATTGAGTTTGAATTATTTTATTTAGTTTATGGTTTTAAAATCTTTTTCGTTGGATCACTTTTGTGACCCAAGATGTGAGGGTTGAACCTCATTTCTTTCCTTCAGTTTTTCTTTTCCCTCTTTTTCTTTTCTTTTCTTTCTTTTCCTCTTATTTTCTCCCGTGCCCAGCCCGTGCCCGATAACCAAACTCGTTCTCTCCCTCGTCCGTGCGGTCTTCAGCCCCCACTACCGCTGTGCGCCGCCGTTCGGCGACACCGCCCAGCCCACTAGCTTCCTCTCCTTCCGGCGAGTTCACCGACACCGATCACCACCTCCGACGCTCCCTCCATCTCTCTCTTCGCCGTGGGTAGTGCCGTGCGGTTTTGTAGTTGTTGCGCCGCTGCCGGCCGTCCGTGGCTCACACCGCCGGCATCGGTCAACTCCACAGCTGCCAGCAAGTCTTCCCTTCAAATTTCAAGCCGGCTAATGCCGTCGTGAGCCGTGCGAAGCCACAAGCTTCATTTCGTCCCACCGCCGCCGTCCGGCCACCATTGGCCACCATTTCTTCATCACCTCTTCACCGGCCCTCTAGCAACCATTTAGACCCAATCTCAGTCCCGATCAGTCGCCGGAGTCGCCCCCACGAACACCCACTCCGATTTGAACTTCGTGGCCTTAAACCGCTGTTTCAGCCGCCACCCACGGCCAAAGGCCACCACCACTAGCTTCACCACGTCCCATAGGCCATACCCTACCGTTCTCAAGTTTTCGTTTGACCCCGTGTATTTTTGGGTTCACTGTGTATTTCAGCCACAGTGTTTTTACACTGTGGTGTTGCTGTTTTGGCCCTTCCAGCTCTCCTGTGATCCTCCAAAAAATATATTAAAGCGCTGTAAGTATTTTTTCAAACATCTTTTAAGATTTTAATATATTTTTGCGCTAACTCATTTTAATATTACTGTGATTGGTTATATTGTGATCTGGTTGGGTGTTGGAAATTTGTTATTGTGATTTGGTTGATTGTTGGAGGTTGGAGTTGTGTTTGGTTATTGGTTGGTTATTGGATACTGTTGTTGTGTCTGGTACATTGCATGTACACGCATGTTCATGTTTGTAAATTGAAAACTGGGTTTTCGTGTAATTGCATTCATGTTCATGTGTTCATTGGAAAATTAAATTTTTGTGGGGAAAAGGAAAAGAGACTGTAGTGATGGTGGTAAGCAAGGATGGTGGTATAGTCCCGCCTGCGATTCCCGCCTATGGTGTACACGTAGGGATAGTGGTAAGTAGGGATGGTGGTGTTGTCTCGCCTGCGATTCCCGCCTACGGTTCACGCGGTAGGGATGGTGGTAAGCAGGGATGGTGGTAAGCAGGGATGGTGGTAAAGTCCCGCCTGTGATTCCCGCCTACAGTGTCCAACAAATATTTTTGTATAAATTATTTTCTGGGAAAATGACGGATTATGTTTTTGGGCCAAAATGAGATTTTGGCGTGCATTGGAAAATATTCATTTTTCGGGAAAAAAATGATATTTTGGATCTGGTGCATAGTACATCATATGCATGCATGGTTGGTAGCATTAATGTATTTTGATCTTGGAGATTGTTTGGATTATTGATTACCTACAGTACCACTTTATGGTACTGTAGACTTTGGTGCAGGTGAGGTTGTGGAGCTTGTGAGATCGGCTCTTTGGTGAAGGTAACATGTGGTTATTATCGTTTTGGATTATAGAAATTATTTATCTCTTGTGTATGTATTTGGGTTTTTACTGTATTTTTGAATAACTGTATAACTTTTTAAACGAATATTTATTTTGTTTATTTTGTATATAAAAATTCTGGTACTTAGTAGACTGATTTAATTATTTATCCACTACGTTTTGTTATGCACTTTTGCATGTTGCACACACTTTAACACTTATCGTTGGGATGTGTGACCCGTGTTTTCATCATCCTGACGTCATGATTCCTTGCTGTTTGTACGTAGGAGTCGGGGCGTCACATTAACCTTCGCCTCTATCATATCTGCCAACTCATTCCCTTTGCACTGTTTTAACCAAAACTTCATTCCTATCATTTTATATCGTGGATCAAGCATAAAAGCAACATATATCATCAAGTTGAATCTATCTGTGCTACCCCAATACTTTTCATACTTACTTTTCATATTTATGCCCATGGTCCTAGTAATCAAGTCATGACTATTGCATATATCATTTAATGTATCTTCAATTGTGCAGAGTTCTTAGAAGTATACATTAGCCGTCACATACAAAAAACTAGAAATATTCAATGTAAAATCATAAAATATTTTCAGCAACTTTACAAAAATGTGTTTTTTTCCAATTATCAACAGTGGGGTTCACAAATTCACTATCCACACACATATAATAGTGTTCAAAGGCTTGTTTGTATTTTTCAGCGGTACTCAACATTAAATATGTGGAGTTCCATCTAGTAGAAACATCCAAACAAATCATACTCACACTAATATTTTTCTTTACCGCACAAGCCTTGAACTTGGAAAATCTTGACGATGAAGATTTCATATATCTGACGGTATCTCTAATCCTTGTTACAAACTCATAAACATCTCTCAAACCGTCCATAACAATTAAATTCAATATATGGGCAGCACACCGCATGTGAAGAAACTCACCACCCAATATAGTACAATCACTATCCTTTATTCTCCTCCTAATGTAATCAACAGCAACATCATTGGAGGAGGCGTTATCAACTGTGATGGTCAAGATCTTATTAATCTCCCAATCATGCAACCCCAAATCTAACACCCTTCCAATAGTTTCTCCCCTATGGTTGGGAATTTGGCAAAATTTTATTATTTTTTTGTGCAATTTCCAGCTGCAATCAATAAAATGTGCAGTAATGCACATGTAGTTTATATTTTGCACCGATGTCCAAGTGTCGGTGGTTAAACAAATTCTTTGACCATCCACCAATTTTTTTAGATGTACCTTCTCTTCGTTATACACCTTAATACAATCCCTTTTTAAAGTGATTCGGGATGTCAAAGTAAATCGAGACTCTAAATCAACCACAAACTCAATAAACCCTTCATTCTCCACTAGCCTAAAAGGCAATTCACACCTAATAAAAAAACTTAACAGTTGACACCCTAAGCTTTTCTGCATCATATTTCACTAG
Organism: Cyclocarya paliurus; assembly: GCA_029856935.1. Classification (NCBI taxonomy): domain Eukaryota; kingdom Viridiplantae; phylum Streptophyta; class Magnoliopsida; order Fagales; family Juglandaceae; genus Cyclocarya; species Cyclocarya paliurus. The sequence goes on from CM056947.1 coordinate 3,191,950, forward strand.
ACTTTGTGGGTTACACACTCTTCCCTCCACATCCCTCTTAATACTGGATGATTGACTTTTTTCAACTCCTTTAAATCTAAGAGGGAAAGTTTCACATGCATTTTGGAGGTGGTGTATCATAGATGAAGTGTCATTCTTGTAATGACAACTGTATAGCTTAGCGCAATAATTGCACTAAGCTTTTGAATTATCCTGGTCAATAGGTTACACTTTAGTGAAGTGTTCTCAAATCACTGATTGGTTACTAGATGTTTTTTTTTATTTCTTGAGTAAAGGTGGGATGGAACGGGTAGGCTGTTGTGTATATGTGGATGAAGGGGTTGGAAGACTCCCATGCTCCTCCACATCCACTGGAATAAACGAGGAGTCACTACCAACCCCTTGGGTTGTACCGACATTATAACTTACAGAATCTTCTTCCATCTGTTATTGAGTAATAAAAACCACTAAACACAATATAATAAATAATCAAACACTAATAATCAAATATAACAACTCTGAAATTCATAGAAATACATATAAAGAAAAATAAGACAAAAATGATGATCAATATAGTGTCGTCATTACATATCTCAGGAAACAATTAATTAATTATATAAATCATGCATGCATATATATATAAATTACATTAATTAGACAGGTACATGTTACAGTAACATGTACCCTCGTTTTAATTCAAATTCTAATGGCATCAGCCCACTTGTTGGTTGTTACCCATGTGGATTAGGTGAGTGGGCCGGATTACAGGGGCTCCTGGCCTAGCCTTAGGTTCAATTTCAAGTACTCTTTTTTTTTATTGGAGTCTTGAATCTTAGTTCAATGTCTAAAAACTGCAGCTTATAGTTTGATGTTACAAAGTAAGTGTGTAAACATTAATGCTTTAAACATTAATGCGGTGAGGATATTCAATTTTCTCAGCAAAACCAGGTTGACTTGCCCCGGTATGCTGTCCTCGAATCCTAATGCCATATAGCAAATAGCCTGGCCGTTCACTACATTCATGGAAACTGAAGAACCTCAAGAAACTGAACATTTCGGGACCCCAACAAGTTTTATATAGAAATCTGGAATTTTCAGCTAATATGATATTAACTGAAACTGTCCAGCTTTGGTGTACCTCATATTGCTAATCTTAACCTACTGATATGGCAGTCAAGTAGGAGTACTCCCACTAATATGTACTTTGGAATTATTCCTTACTTAAATGGCAAATGCTTGGAATGTTTAGTCTTATGAACACACAACATGACTCCCATCAACCATCAAGTAGAGGACATTATATATAAAAAGGTGATTGAGATTACTCTCAAGCTCTTAGCCTCTTCTTTTTAATAAAAGAGATTATCAGTGATTCAGTATCATAATATCATTACTTATCTTTATTCTTCCTCTCCCCTTGGGTTTAATCAATTGCTTTACTGAATTCTTTCCGTTTCAGTATCTTCCTCAAGTTTAGAATATCGAAATAGAGCAAATTAAATTCCCCATAAATTAATATATCAATGAATTATCCCTACATACATATAGATATACATGAATTGGTAGTTCTTCATTTCTAGTTTTTTTTTTGCTCATATATTCTTTCTGTACTAGCTAGTACTCTTATTTAAAAAAAAAAAAATGCAACTTTCATATTTTTCATATCCATGTATATATTTATATATCTACCGAAAAACCAAAATGACCTTAATTCATCCCAGCCAAAAGAAAGACCCACTAATAATCAACGCACAGAATCATAGTTACAGGGAGAGAGAGAGAGAGAGTACCGAACAAGTGAACAAAGCCCTAGAGGGAAAGGCCGACGGCGACGGAGATGCAGTGACGGAAATGCGACGACGGCGATGGGGTCACGGCTCACAGCATCATGATGATGGAGGCAGGGAGTTAGGGTTTCGCAGCGTAACGAGAGAGCGAGAGGGCGAGAGAGACTTTGGGGGGGGGCGTGGGTAAGTGTTTAACCAGATACCGGTTTTTTTTTTTAAAAGACCCGGGTACCGGGTTTTAAACCCGGGTACAACCCGGTACCCAGGTTTCAAACCCGTAAACCCGGCCCGAATGAACACCCCTAGCCTGGCTAAATACAATCTAAAAATCTCACTCAAACAACTACTAATTTCCACCAAGATTGGTGTTAGCAATGAGTTCAATAAATTGAAAATTCATAAAAACTTTTACAGCACCCTGTTTTCAGTTACTTCCCCAACACTGCAAAGAACACCTTTTGTCTTTTTCTTTTTTTAAAGTAATGTTAATATATTTTTTGCAATGGAAAGCAAAGTTCTATTATGTATTGGGAGGTCTGTTTGAAAGCAACAAATTGCAATGGAAACCATGTGAAAGCTGCAGCATCAGAGCCCCACGCACCATTTACACATTTCAGCCTACGCTTGATCGACTCTACATCAATGGAGCCTTGAAAAACGCATAGCTGCATTTCATTTTTTTCAACTGCCCAAAACCCCTGTGAGCAGGTATTTAGTAACAGTTTTGAGGAGAACAAAGAAACAAAGGAATTTGTAATCCAGGTGTGTCCATCTGTAACCATGATTTTCCTCTACCATAAGTGGAAACTATCAATATACATGAGATACTGTCTTCTTTTAAAAAAAAGAAACAAAGGAAGAATGGGGTGTTCTGTGTTCTGTCACTTCATCTCTATCCCATGGTATGTGGATACAGATCAGTAAGCAAATTTCATTAACAGGAAAAAGAAAATATAAAGATACCCACCATGAACAAACAGGATGAATATTTCACCAGATGCAAAGGGAAAAGCACAAGTAAATTTATATTTATGGGTAATATTCGCCAAAACCACAGACAAGTAACATATACTTCTTCTCTCTGCCCAAAAACATAAACATTATTACTACTATCTTATTGTAATTCCATCAGTTCACGTCTGGTGTTTTAAGCACCCATGCTGATAATGCAACGGATAGACTTCCCATGCAGCATGTAATCGAACGCTTTGTTGATTTCCGAGAAAGTGACTGAGTGAGTGATAAATTTCTCAACTTCAAGCTCCTATAACAGCAACAAGAGATGGTATATCAGTCACAAAGATATTGAACACAAGATTAGCCCTGCCTTGTTATGTCAAATTAACAAGAAAAGCTTACCTTGTTCATGTACTTTTCCACGACACCAGGAATATCAGTGCGGGGCTTGTAGTTGCCAAAGAAGGTGCCCTTGAGAGTCCTCTCGTTCAGCAGGTTCATAGGATGAGTCTTGAATGAATCATCTTTATTTGGGACTCCAACAAGCACTGCAACACCCCAACCCTGACAAAGAAGAAAATTTTAGTGTAACATGGTTGGAAACTTGAACTATTTCTCTGATCTCTAATAATAGAACAGGCTAAAAAATTTATTTAGTCATTACATCATGAACGCATTCAAAAGCTGAGATCATGGCCTGGATGCTTCCAGTACATTCAACAGCCCTATCCACCCCTCCATCAGTCATCTCAGCAATCACCTATTAATCAAAATTCCATTGTTAAAACAAAGACAAGGTGTCTGGAATCAGAACTTACTAGTTACAAAATAGAAAAGGTCATGGTATTCGAAGTAACCTCTTGAACAGGCTTATCGTGATCTTTTGGATTCACAAATTCAGTGACACCAAATTTCTTGGCTGTCAAAGAGATTAATAATATAAGCCATCATCAGTACATAAATACAACCTCAATACCAATAGTGACAAAGTATTACTTATAAAAATATAATTTTTAGGAACAATGTATCTATTAGATACTTTTGTGCAATTGATTAACTCACCTTCCTCGAAACGACTGGAGTTCAGATCAACACCAATGATTCTTGAAGCCCCAGCAATCCTTGCCCCTTCAGCAGCCTAAATATCAGGAAAAAAGGAAAGATTCAGAAAAATCATCACAATCTTTTTGCTGTTGGAGAAACCAATAAAACATTAAAAACAACTTACAGCAAGGCCGACGGCACCCAGTCCAAAGACAGCCACAGATTGACCCTTCTTGGGTTTTGCAACATTCAAAGTGGCACCAAGACCTTCAACCACAAAGCCAAACAGATCATTGGAAACTGCAAGATTTTAAGAGTATGTATTCTCACTGCCATCAGTTTACTATTCTTCAAATGAAAGGAACTGCTCCGAACCTGTGGATATTCCGCAACTAAGAACACAAACTTTATCTAGTGGGGCTGCAGGGTTGATCTTGGCAAGGCAGCCAACATGGATAACAGTGTATTCACTAAATGTAGAGGTGCCAACAAAATGGTAAATTGGCTGTCCATTTTTGGAGAACCTCGTCTTGCCATCGCTAAGCATAACACCCCTGTCAGTGTTAATCCTGAGGAGGTCACACATATTACTTTCCTCTGATTTACAATGGCGACATTCCTTGCACTCGCCAGTGAAGATAGGGAGGACATGGTCTCCTGGTTTGAGATCAGTAACACCCTCGCCTACACTCTCCACAATTCTGTACAGAAGCAAAGCAAACTATGAGTACTTTTTCACATAACTAAAAAATAGTTTTCTTTCTTTAACTGAGAGTGAGCTGAATAGATTGGTGTTAGAAATCTAGAAATATACGTACCCTCCAGCTTCATGACCAAATATGCGAGGAAACAGCGGTGTCTGGCCCTGAAATATAAAGAACCATTTAAGTTTCAACTACAAAGTGAATACATCCTCAATTAAACCGATCAAATTCAGTTATGAACAAAGTTTGCTGATTGTTATGCACATGTTTGTATCAAACCCAGTACCATAATAACAAGGAAACAGGGGAAAGCCGAAAGAAGCAATCAAATGGAGCAAAACTTCGAGGATTTTACACTAATCATATGGATAGTATTAATTAAAATGCCACTACCTCCATTGCTCTTATTATGTTAAGGTATTGACCCCATAATCATAAGATATTTAATTTGAGATGCGTGCAATAGATATTATCTCAAATCTTTTACCTTGGCTTCCCAAAAGTAAACATCAGTGTGACAAAGGGAGGTGAAAAGGATCTTCACGCGGACTTCATTTGCCTGGGGTGGTGCCACTTCCACTTCTTCAATCACCAGCGGCTTCCCAGCCTCCCATGCCACCGCGGCTACATTAGACACATAACTAAGTTAGCAGATACCCCCAACATAACATCAAGATTTCAAATTGTCAAGAATGATACAAGGAAAAGGCATCAACCTGTGTAAGTAAGATTCGGAAAAAAAAAAGTATTTAAGAGAGATGCATATAGAAGACTTTATCTAGAAATTTCAGAACTGCGTTAACCAGGAAAAAGAAAAGAAATTATTTCTTAAAAATAATATCTTTAAAGCAGATCACAGCCCCAGAACAAAATTTACTGAAATATCGAAACAGCTTAAGATTAATCTGAAAACAAGGAATAAGGAAAACAAGTTCCTTATATCATGCATAGAGGGAGAAAATGTCCCTTTATATCGCATCCCCAACAACTAGAAATAAGGAAAGGAAAACAAAAGTGCAATAAGAAGAACCGACAGTGATCAGTTCGATCGTACGCATACTTTACAATAACCAAATCCCAAATCCATCCCCCCATAAACAACAGTATCGCAAAGAGTTTCTGCCAAACAGATCAAAATCAAACTAAAAAAAAAAAAACAGTAGAATCAATGGCAACTGATCACCAACACGACCCAATACACTGAGATCGCATTTGACAAACAGCGGAAAAGAGAGATTAGCGGTGGTGGTGGCGGTGGTGACGGCTCACCTTTGCACTTAATAACCTGACCGACAGTGCTCGACATGACTACCTTGGATAATGACGATAAGAATCGCTCGCTTTGTTTAATTTTGGTTGTGAGATATGTCTCTGCCTCTATCTGGGAGGTATATATAGGTGTCAAGTGCCAGTGAGGGGAGGAGAAAACCGCTAAGAATACCAGAATACTTTTCAAAGGTTGCTACTGTGTCAAAACCACTAGTAGTATCCCACGGCGCCTGCTGGTTCAAGTTTGCTGCATGGCTAGCGCTATTCTTGGTATTTGACCGATAATGATTTGCCTTGCCAAAACAAGCTTAATTCTTTTTGACTGTGTATTATTCTAAGCTAAGTTTGACAAAAATGTAACCTGGTTTTGAATTTAGGATAAAATTTCAGTGGTGTAGGATTGAGATATAACTCGGATAAATTATTACATATTATTAAAATATGAATTGTGATGTGGTGCTTCCATCTTATCCTAACATAATATGTTATATAATTAAAATTAGTAAAATTAGTAACATGTTATGTTATATATCCAGAATATATCCGATTATAGATGGAAATTTTTCTGATAAATGAATGATGACAATTTTTCTTTAAAAAAAATTAGAATATTGCATTCCTTATTTTGAAATTACCTAATAATTATTCGATATTATTTCATATTTTAACTAATTATTAATTAGGATAACATTGATATCATATATGTCATCTGAATAACTACTTGGATTTTAGTTGAATTTTGAAATTTGGTTTAAGGAATCAATTCTGCTAAGTTTTATGATTAATGCTTATATATTACATAAATATAATTCACATGTCGTTATTTAAAAGATTAAAAATCATGAAACCTAATAATACTAAATTAAGAAATGAACATTAATGTGCTCAAATCTTTATGCTCAATTTATGAAGAGGGATCATAATTTCTATATAAAACATATCAATATTAAAAAGTGATTAATATATACTTGGTAAAACATGAATTACCTAATAGAGAAATTAGTTTTTCTAATTAATGCGTGGAAGTAAGTAATGAGGCTGGATATTAAATAAAAAGTAATTAATATTTGTTAAAACCGTTACTTACAGATAAATTGATTTTATAATTAAGGAATTCATACTTGGTAATAAAACTCATATTATTAATTAATAAAGAAATTAATTTCATAATTGATGAGAGGAAGCAAGTAATAATTAATCAGAGCTGGAAATTAAATAGAAAGTGATTTACATGGCTTGGTTACAATACAAGTCATGTACCGATCTGAATTGAAATACGGATAACGATGTTGACATGCATGGATTCTAGTTTTACGTTGCGTTTGGGTAACGAAGTATGGAAAATTCTCATATTCCGCATTCTACGTGTGAACCGGGTTACTAACAACTGAACCGGTTCTGCGTTTTCTTCTCCCTCCTCGTTGAATCCCGTCCCCCTACGAAGCTTCTTCTTTTCTTTTTTTCTCTGTATTTCCCCCTCCCTTCTGGCTCATCTTCCCGTTTTCCCAACCCACTTCACCATTTATTCGTACATCTCACACAATTTCCAATCCGATTCCTCCAAAATCATTAGCATAAGAATTGCTAAAAAAAAAAAAAAAAGCAACAGAAGCTGCAGCACCAATTAATACTTCATTTTTCAATCTCTTTTTACCAATGTATATTCTGCACAAACCTGGCCCTTTTCTGCAATGACACAGAGATCACTAGTGCCATCAGAAGCAGCAAAAGCATCAGATGGATTAAATGCTTACGGAGATCTTGGTAAGGTCGATGGACTCAAATGGGTCGAAGTCCAAGACGAAGCAGTCCTCCACTTCTTCGATGCTTTTGATATCTACGCTGCTATTGCTATTGAGGCAAAGCATGGCCCATGGGTCTCATGGGAATCTCATCTTCCTCTGCAGAAAAGAATGAAGAAACTTAAAAATAAAAATCTTGACTTTCCTGAATGATCTTTCTTCTTGGCTTTATCTCTATCACCTCTTGAGTCCTTTTCCCCCATTTATTTCTTTCTTACTGCACTATTTGGTTAACAAGGAAAAAAAAAACGAATCGCTGAGAAGAAGGCTACGATCAAAACGACGTTTCGGCGTTTAAAAAAAAAAAAGAAATGATAAAAACCACATATGTGTGGGGAGTAACAGTTGCTAATCTATAGTAAAATTTATGAATTATTTGGAGGTATTTTATGAATAATAATAAAAATAAAATATATATATTAAATAATAATAAAAAAATAAGTGATAATAATAAATAAATAATAAATAATAATAAAATATTATCAAAATTTATGATAATACCTTAACATAGGGCTGAGCTCCGACTCCGACAGAGTCGGAGTTGTCGTTTCCGACCTCCGACTCCGACAGTAGTCGGAGTCGAATTTATCCTCCGACTCCGACTTCCGATCAGAGTCGAGCTGTTTATTTTGTGTATATAGTATATAAGACGTTGTAGAGACAAATTAAAATGTCTTTGGGGCGCCAATACTACCATATATATCAAAAGATTCAAAACTTTACAAGAATCTGATACTAAATAACATGTATGATGTAGCCATAAGTTATAACAATCCCATTTATAATGTAATAACAACACGGATTTCACTCAAATGCTTTTTGGTCCATTGGTCATGCCTGAAAATTGAAATGAAAATAGAAAGTTGCAATCAATAAATGAAAAAAATTGATATTCATAATTTGAACACAGGAAAAGTATAATTTGATTCTTACCAAGAAAGGGGATTCTCCCAACTCCTCTCCAACTCTCAAGGGGCGTTCGTCTTTGACTCTCAGTCATCAGCAATTATGTTAGGGTTCACAACTAGATCTTTAAAATCATAAAAAGTAGAAGTTAGAAACATTAAAAATAATTAAATAATCATTTAAAAGCATATAAACTTACCCGACTCAAGTCTATAGCTCTCGGCATCAACGCCAAGGATATCTAATCCAATAGGTGTTTCACTTATCCAATTCTGTGTGCAAACGAGGGCCTCCACGGTTGACGGTGACAATGAACTCCGATAAGCATCCAACACGCGACCTCCAGTGCTAAATGCCGACTCTGAGGCAACCGTAGTGACAGGAATGACTAGCACATCTCGGGCTACACGGGAAAGGACTGGATACTTGGTGGAATTAACTTTCCACCAAGTTAATAACTGAAATATATCGCTAGGTGCCTCGACAGCTTCCATAAAATATCGTTCAACCTCAGATGTACAATGCATAATATTCCTTGTTGACATGAGTTGATGATACTGCTGCATAATACGATGTCCTCTAAGCCCTACAAATGGATTAGTATCACCTGAGGAAGCTGTCGACCCTGTCGGCCTCGAATGTGAAGAGGTATCAGCTGCGGATGAAGGCTGACTGACAACTATTGCTGTAGTGATTATATAGATCATCAATATCACTTTTTAACACTTTAATAAACTCTGCAGCCTTCACTGCCCCGAGGACGGAATTTACCCAAAATTCCAGAATGGCCAACTTGTATCGGGGGTCAAGGATCACAGCCACAAATAGCAATCTATTTATCTTCCCAATATTCCCCCAATATTTATCATATTTGGTCTTCATCCTCGTAGCCATAGCAGATAACAATCCACCAGAGTTAGTACAACTATTTTCCAAGTGGAAGTGAAGCTCTGAGAGCTCACTGAAGAATGAGTTCGCAGTCGTATATTTGGATCCAGATAGCCGCATGGTTATGTCATAAAAAATTCTTAAAAATTCAACAAAGTAGCTCACACTGGTCCAATCATGTGCGTCCGGCGCACCGAGCCCCTGTCCTGCTGGCTCCAACAAAGCATACCTCAGGCCTCCATCCTCGACCTCCATCCGCTCGAATGCTTTTTGGTACTTCTGTGCCACATCCAACATCATGTATGTAGAGTTCCATCGAGTCGGAACGTCCAAACACAACATACTAGAACATTCAATCTTAAGATCTTCAGCTATTGCCTTAAACTTGGCAAGCCTTTGAGGGGAACCCCTCACATATCGTACAATGCTGCGGACTCGGGTAATGGAATCATCAACCTCTTTTAACCCCTCAACAACTATGAGGTTGATGATATGAGCACAACATCGAACGTGAATAAACTCGTGGGCCTGAATGACATCATCTCTCACTGTCGTGTTCCGCTTAAACCAATCAATTGCTGTTTCATTGGCACTAGCATTGTCAACTGTAATACACAGCACTTTTCGAATTCCCCAGTCCTTTAAACAATCATCCATCTTCGCCCCAATGGATGCACCTTTATGATCCACAATATCTTTAAAACCAATAATTTTTTTATGCAAAATCCACTCACTGTCAATGTAGTGTGCTGTGATACACATGTAGCAGACGTTCTGTATGGACGTCCATGTGTCAGTCGTAAACGACACTCTCTGGCCAGTGGTAATAAACATCTTCTTCATCTCCGCCTTGTCTTTCGCATGCCTCTTCATACAATCTCGCATCACCGTATACCGTGATGGAATAGGAAATCGTGGCTCAACAAAGTTTAGAAACTTTCTAAAGCCTCTTTTATCGACTGTGGTAAAGGGCATCTCATCAGTAATTATCATCTCTGCAAGCATGTCCCTCAACATCTTCTCACTGTATTGAGGGATAACCAATTTCTTAGTCTGTGTACCATCAGTGGCTGTAGAAGTTTGGTAACTGAGGTTGGTCTGATCAGTGGCCGTCAATCCCTTCGCTATCTTATATCGTTGGCAACCAGTTAGATGTGCTATTAACACACTTGTACCTTGCTTCTTTGAATGGCATCCACAAAGTTGGCCACAATAATGGCATCTTGCTACCGGGTTCGCAATATCACCAGGAATTTTGGTGAAATGCTCCCATGTCCACGACCTCTTTTTAGAAGGCCGTGGTGGTTGTGGTTGATCTTGCTCAATGGGCATCTCCTCCTCTTCGTTGAACATATCCTCATCCTCTATATCTACTGGGAGTGGGAGTCGACTACTCGCACAAGATGTAGCTGCTCTAGATGTAGCTCCTCTAGATGTAGCTGCCCTAGATGTGGCTCTAGGGGTGGAAGTACCCACCGGTGTAGGAGTTGTAGCATTGGCATCCGCCACATCCCCTTGTGGACAATCATCTCCACTAGGTCTAGGATCCATATCACAATCAATGAAGCTGAAAAAATAAGTTAGAAGCAAAAAATTAGTTTAAAAATAAACTAGGCTATATTAAAAATTTAAATCAACGCGTTGATATAGGACATATATTATTGTATCATAATAAGCTGTCCACGATAAGCTAAAAATATTCCTTAGCAATAATAAGCTACAAGCCTGCATGCATGATAAGTTACAAATATCCACTAATTATGCTTAAATTTGGTTCTGATCTCGTATATTATATACATTAAGTTTGTTAATAAATAACATTAAAATAGAAGCTATCAAAGAAGCTCAAATAACATTAAGATGTGGGGTTGGGATTTGAATGATTTTGAGTTTAAAGTTAAGAGGTGGGCGGGATTTGGGGCACATGAGGTCGACCCTACTGAATCACTGATGATCTCAGCTTTAATCTCAAGCCACTAATAACTTTGGTTATTTGAGTGAATGTTTAGTACTTGATCTACATGCAGTGAGTGCAAAAGAAGAACATGACACTTATATATATATATATATATAATATTAAATTATATACAATCTTTTAGTTAGGTATAAGTACTAGTTAGTGTGAAAAGGAAAATAATATTCATCATGTCTTTTACCTATCATTTGATTATTTATTTATATCATGACTCATGAGTACGTCAGACAAGAATAATTTTAATTTAGAAAATGAAGAAATACTATTAAGAGATCAAGTCTGAAAAAGTAGAGATCAAGTCTCCGCTCGAGCGAGGGTCGAGCGCAGGTCAACTTCCAGAAATTCACTCGAGCGGAACATCGAGCGACTATCGAGCGAAACACTCTGCCTAGATTCGCTCGAACGGTGAGTCAAGCGACTATCGAGCGAAACACTCTGCCTAGATTCGCTCGAGCGGTGAGTCGAGCGGTGGTCGAGCGAAGCACTCTGCCTGGATTCGCTCGAGCGGTGAGTCGAGCGGTGGTCGAGCGTAGCACTCTGCCTGACTTCGCTCGAGCGGTGAGTCGAGCGGTGGTCGAGCGAAGCACTCTGCCTGACTTCGCTCGAGCTCCAGTTGTGCCCACTCGAGCCGTGGTGAGCAGTCTTTAGTTCTTGATTCCTAAGGCTTTATTCCTCTCTCTTTAATCTTTATTTATTCCATTCTCTCTCATTAGACTATTGCTTAAAAAACAAAACGAGTTTGTGCACACGTCTGATTGTCCCGCAATTTGGGTGATAGGTTCTGATGCTAAGTACATGATGATCTATCTCCTTATGCATGCAGCTAGAGTACTGAAGCAGCAGTACTATGGATATATAAAATATCAAACATCATATGCAGGCAGCTGCAGTACGACTGAAGCAGCAGCTAGTGTTTATGCATGCAGCTAGAGTACTGAAGCAGCAGTACTATGAGGAGATTAATGCATGCATGCAGCTAGTGTTTAAGCATAATGTTTAAGCTGCTGAAGAAGCAGCAGCTAGTGTTTATGCATGCATGCAGCTAGTGTTTGTGCACACATCATATGCAGGCAGCTGCAGTATGTAGATTAATTTTGCACAGGCTAGCAGCTAGTGTTTCATTCAACCAAAGTGTAGATTAATTTGTTTATTACTCTGTTCTCTCTATGTGAATTTTAAAAGAGCCAAGAAGCCAAGGAGCCAAGCAGAATTAAAGCCTAAAGGAGCCAAGAAACATCTCTTACACATTTTATCAAACACATTGCATGCATACAATACAACTTACAAACACATTACACATTTTATCAAACACATTTCCTTACTACAAATTTTCAAAAGGAATTCATTTCAATCACAACAAAATACCCAGACGTGCATGCTATGAGACTATGAATAACGGAATACATAAAATTAAATCAAGCAATTTAATTTTAGGGCTCGGAATCGGGTTCTCACCGTAGGTTGAAGCTCGGATTGAAGTTGTGCACGTAGGAGGAGCAAAGTCTCACGGCGGCAATAGAGAGGGAACGAGGTGGCGAGGTGGCGAGGTGGCTGGTTTAGTTGTTCAGATGAAGACTGGCTGGTTTAGAGAGAAAGAGGAACTGAGGAAGGATCCGAAGAAGGGAGAAGGGAAAGAGGAGGGGGTCCTGCGTTTTGGACCCCCCCTATGATGAAACGACGCCGTTCCACATTAAGTGGAACGACGTTGTTTGATTTTTTTTTTTAAAATTCCAGATGTAAAACGACGTCGTTTTACATCTGGATTTTTTTTTAAAAAATCGGAGTCGGATTTCGGAGCTCTAAGTAGCTCCGAACTCCGACTCCGACTCCGACTCTTATTCGGAGCCACTCCGCACTCCGACTCCGTTTTCCGAAAACTCCGACTCCGACGGAGTCGGAATCGGAGCGGATGTCGGGCGGAGTCGGAACTTTCAGAATTTTGCACAGCCCTACCTTAACACCCAAACTAGGCCACATAATCATGCATGATTTCTTTTCTAGCTTCGCCCAACATGATACTATTTTATGTGTCTTATAGTTCTATAATTCTTATAAAAAATTTATATACAATCATTTTTACGTATTTTTTAATATTTTATTGATGTGATCAACTGTATTATTTTTTAATATATAATTAAAATAATATAATCAATCACATTATCAAAATGTATAAAAAATACGCAAAAATAACTGTTTGAAACAGAATTATTTTCTTATATGAAATATTTTTAGTAGTAGCCATTGTTTCGCTACATCTAGCGCACACGTGATGTGTCATTAAACGCACCATTTCGTTGAATGAGTTGAGAGTGAGCGTAGCGAATTCGAGAGGAGATTCGAGTTTCCTTCCCTTGGCCATTAACTAAGGTAAAGCCAAACTAAGAGAGAGAGAGAGTTGTTATTCGAGATAAGAGAGAGACACTAGGAGGGAGGGAGGGAGGGAGGGAGGGAGAGAGAGAGAGAGAGAACTGATGGATGAGTGGTGGAGAGCGAGAGAGAGGTGGAGGGCTTGGCTGGCTCAGAGGAGTTTGGGGAGGAGTCACAATGGTCAGAGGAGATGCTTGGTGGGGCTAGAACTGATGCATGGTGGCGCTAGGGCCGTCTGTGGCGGTGAAATTGTGTGAAACTCATTTATGGGTTGTTTGTGTGTGTGTGCAACGGAGAGAGGGAGGGAAATTCATGATAGTTGAATATATGAGAAGTAGTCGCCGGTGTGAGATAGTAAAAGTGCAACGACTTGGGTGGCCGCGTATGGCGACGCAAGATGAGAGAAATAGGTGACACCTATTTCAATTGAGTTACTACAGAAGAAAGAAATAGTTGCGCGTGAGATTAAGAGACATAAAATATATATATATAAATATAGAGATTGAAAAAAAAATATATATATATATATATATATCTACTAATATATAAAGTGCGAATGGCTTAACAACAGTGTTTTCGTCTAGTATTTTTTTTCCCGTTTTGCCCCTTCTCTTGTTTCTCAATTCCCGTTTTGTCCCTGAATTTTTCCCATTTTGCCCCTGGTTGTATTCGAAAATTACCGTTTTGCCACTCTCCCCTTCCCCGTCTGCTTCCTCTCCCGCAGAGCACCGCCGCACTTCGGCGTGATCAACACCAACCCGTCGATTCTCTTTCCCTCCGGCCGGCGTCCCTCCCCTTCAATTCTCAGCCTCTATCGTGCCGCCGTTAACCGCCGCGACGAGCGAATCCAAGCCGAGGCCGACCCATTTCTTTGTCCCTTCCAGTGCGCCGCCGCACGCCGGCGTGGCCAACACCGCCCGGTCCATTCTCTTCGCCTCCGTCCGTCGCCCCTCCCCTTCCAATCTCAGTCTCTATTGTGCCGCCGTTAACCGCCGCGAGCAGATCTAAGCAACCGGGCGAATCGGGCATGAAGAGTGTTTCGTCCGAAAATATTTTCCTATTTTGCCCCCTTTATAAAAATACTATCAATTCATCTCATTTCGTTTCATTATTATAAAAAAGTATTTTTAATGATATTGTGAAATTTTTTTAATGTTCAATCGTCTAAAAAATTGAATAAAAAATAAAAAAAATAGATTTTTTTATCCTTATCGAAAGAAAGATATAGCATTATTTTTAGGTTTTAGATGTAAAAAATGAGTAACATTACAAATTAGTTGAGCTTTACAATTAGACTATAGTATTTTTTTTCTAAATTGATACCAAGTTTTCATAAAATTTTAATAAAAAATCAAAATCTTAAAAATTAAATTTTAATGTTGTGCAGCATTTTATTTCCTTTAATTTTGAATTATGTAAATATCGAATTGAACTATTAAATTTTAGTATAAATCTAATTTTTTCCTTTTATTAATAATTTGTGTTTAATGATTTATTAAGAAGTAAACTTAAATATATATTTTTTTTCATTTCTAGATAAATTGAATAGTTTATTAATTAATCTGAAATTAATTACGCTATTTGAGATAGATCTATAGTTTCTAATGTACTATAGTTTGTTTAATTTTTTTTAAATGTAAAGGATAAGACTTTATAAAATATATGATTAAATTATTTAATACTTACCACTATAGTTTTGAATTTTAAAATTAACACATTATATTTTTATTTTAAAAATAACAAATATACAATATAAGCATCCAACCATAACTATTAAGAGTAATAATAGTAGCTTGCTTGGTATAATTACAAATTTTCATAAGGAAATAAATTATAACTTCTTAATAATTTAAAAATATAATATATCATTATTACTATTTTATTTAGCCAAGGTTGAGAATGTTAAATAAATTAATGTTTTTCGTTGTTATTATTTCTTATAATGCTTCTGTTTTAATAATATTAAAAAAAGTTATGAAAACTTTTTTAAAGTAAATTAAAATGATTTGCTTTACATTCTTAAACTAAAAACTAAACTGCCTTTGGAATAACGCAATGGTTTAACATTATTTGTAGTGCAGAATAATATAATCTAGAATACATTTTTAATTTTTTCCTTTCCTAATAATTTATATAATGTTGAATTTTTTTTTTTACATATTTATGAATAAATGTTTCATAATTACTAACAAATTATCTTCTCATAAAAAAGATGAAATTAAAATAATTTTTTTTTCAATAATCTTTCAGTAAAATCCATAATTTAAAAATATTTTCTCCCATAACCAAATGAATTCACCCCATCTTTTTTTATATAGAAACTTAACAAAATTATCATTAACATTAATTTTAATTTTCAAACTATAATAAACATCATTTTTTCGCTTGCAGCCTTGTTTCTACATTTTAAAATTTGTAATAAAATTTTAGTATTAATATTTTTATTATTAATTTAAGCTTTTATTAAAATTTTCTTATTAAACTTTTGCGTTATATAACTAAATAAAACACAAATTTATATGGATTTATCATTTCTGTTAAGTTTATAGTAGGTTTACCTCAAGTTATGTAAACCCATGACTTGTTTTAATTTTGTTTAAAAAAATTTCTTCACTTTCTTATTTCTCATTTGCTATCAATTTTTCATTTTTATATATTTGTAACTAAGCACACATTCAATACACAATTCCTCATCAATTACTCCTTTTTTTTTCCTATTTTTCTCATAAAATCCGATTCTCTTATGCTTTTGCTCTTTTGCCGATTAGGTGAGTTAAGGTTTTTTTTCTTTTTTAAGGTTGGATATTAAATTTAGATGAGATTAGTTGAGATAAAAATTAAAAGTTAAATAAAATATTATTAGAACCTTATTTATTATTATTGTTATTATTATTTTAAAATTTTAAAAAATTGAAATGTTTATTGTATTTTATATAAAAATTTAAAAACTTACTAATAATAACTTACTAAATAACTTACTAATAATTTAAAAATGTTTTCTCCCATAACCATATTACTTATAATAACTTACTAAATCTTTAAGGGAATTAAACTCCATTCCCGACTTTAGCTCCTCAATCGTATCATCATCATCCACTTGGACATTCTGAGATTTCTTGACAGTACCATCATCAAGTTCTTGAGGAATTGGTATATCCTTAATACATTCTTCAATTTTAGGAGATTCACATGGCACTTCAGTTTCCCTACCATCAAATCTATTATCCTCTAAACCAATTATTCTGTTTGTAGTAGAGTTTGTATTGTTAGTTAGAATCAGAGGTTCCATGATATGTTGAAATGGGTAACCAGCATTATGCAATGAACACAAATAGTCTGCAATTAAACTCTTGCAAACAAGCCGACTTAAATTTTTTTTTTTTTGTATACGTCCAAAGAAGCTAAGTTTTTAAGAATAAATCATGATCAGTTATTATGATTTTCTGTTGTAATTTTAGACTATCTCTACTGTTTATTTATAATTAAAAATTTGAAACATAATAAAATTGATCACAGGATAAATGTGCAGCGCACGTTGCCACTTACTAGTATATATATAAATATAGACACGTCATATATACTACGGATCAACCAATCCGTACGTAGCAGAGCTCTTCTTATATCCACCGAAGAAAAAAATCTCGGCCAGCATTAATATTCGGCCAATGTGACGTGCAACTTTGGTATGTATGCAGAGGTTCAATGCTAACACGTGTAAAGGAGAAAGTGCAACACTTCAAGTTCAATGCTAACACGACGTCATGTAAAGGCCAAATTAATTACAAAAGTTCAAAAGAATGAATAAAAGAAATTATATAAAAATAAATAAATAAATAAATGCAGCTTTTGCAGCTATAAATCATCATCCATTTTTAGAATTTTCAACCAAAGAAAAGAAATAATATTTATCTCAAAAACTGTATTTTTAATGAATTTCCATATACAATGTAAAATGGTTCGGTGAGTACTTAGAGCATTTATAATGATTTCTTCATTCTATACTTTAAAATATATCATTAAAATTTATTTTTTCTATTTTATATATTAGCTTTTATAATATACATACATCAACTTTTTTATTTTTTCTTTATATCATTTAAATATTATATTTTTTAATATTTTTTAGTCATTTCAAATATTTTCTCTAACTATCAATAATATCCTCAAATGATATTTGTAGTATTTTTTCATATACAATATCATATAATTATGTTCTATTTTATATTAATCCAAATTTATAAACTAAATCAAATATAAATTAATTCAAAAAATAAATAAATAGCATGAGAGAGAAACTAATTTAGAACTTTTGAAGAGATGAAGAAAATTAAATAGTATGAAAGAAAAACTAATTTAAAATGTTTAAAGGATGAATAGTTTCCTCTACATTTAACATGCTACTGTAGCAAAATGTAAAATGAAGGATGGAATACAAGATTCATTGGAGGGCATTTTTAAGAGAATTTTTTTATATTTTAAAGAAAAATATATTAAAGAGGATCTATTGGGAGTGCTCTTATAAAAGAAAAACTTATTACTCTTTATAATATTTTAATGAAATTTCAATTATATTATCGATTTATCATTTTGAAATATAAATAATGTGATTTGAAAATTCCAATCTTAGAGCGTTATAGTGTGCTTGTGACGTCCACTTTTGAGACAATTAATTGGGATTCAAGTCCACGAATATTACGATTGCAATGGCACTGGCTTAATCCAAAACTTGCATACGATTAAAGAAAATAAGCATTAGGCACCTTAGTTTTGTGCTACAGTTTTTAGGTTTATCTTTATATATATATATATATATATATAAAATGGCTATCAAACGAAAATTCTTATTTTAATAGTTTTTGTTAAAGTTAATGCCATTCGGCCTACAAAAAATGCCTCTAGCCAATAATATTAGGGTTTTACTACACAATCTCCATCATACTTCATATTCTATATTTTTTTAAATTTTTAAATTTTTTAATATATTTTTTAATTTTTTTTTAGTTTATTCTTTTTAAATTATTTCAAATTTTCTATTCACTATTCATATAATAAATATTTGATAAAAATAAAAAATAAAATAAAAATATGATGTGTAGAACGTGGATGAATAATAAGAGGTTGTGAAATTTTTTTGATAATATTATATTAACGATGACTGCGATCTTGTTTTGTTTTGATACCCGGCCCCGTGCATTAATTGAGGTTTTAGGGATCAGTATGTAGTCATGTAAATATTATTCCCAATCTATTATTATTATTATTATATACCTAACAAGCCCTTAAGATTAACTTTTAATACTGATATGCATAAACATTAACAGTCTTATATACTTAATTAATAATGCTCAAATTATGAAGAAAAAAAAAATAATAAAAGAACTATATATCATGTATATATTATTAATATTTATACGTTGTACGTACATTATTTGATTTGTTTATGACTGATGATCTTATATATGTATATATATGCTGCTACATATGATCATGATTAGTTTTAGCAATATTAATGTGAACGTTATCTATTTCATGTCTTGTACATGATGATCCATTGCAGGGAGAGCAGCGAGACAGCGTCGACATCTTATCCAAGATTCAATGGTGGCACCACATACAGTTACAATACTGGGTCCGGTGGCGGTAGTGACTGCTTTGGAATGATATTCGGGAGCGCAGCGGCACCACCGGCACCTCTCACGTTATCTTCTACTACTTCAATCCTTTTCTTCATTTTAATTAACTTTGTACACTACCACCAATCGCCATCTCCTATTATTGTTGTCCTTAATATTATAATTATAAAAGCTGATCAAGGCAAAAGATCGAATATATATATATATATATATAAAGGTTTCGTGATTATATAAAGCCAGAAAGAATAAAAAAGAAAAAAGAAAATTTCCCCATCAATTTGACTTCTTGCTCCCATCCATGCATGCCTAGAAAGACTAGGCATTGGAAATTTTCTTTTTTTTTTTTGGTGTGGTATAGGTCGAAATGCAGGTCAGTATGAGTCGAAATATTAGTCGGTATGGTCGGTATTTTGACCGATTCAAAACATATAGTATACTTATACTAGACCAGTGGCCGGAACGAAAAATATCGACCATACCAGCCGGTACGGTACGAAATTAAAAACACTAGTTGTCTGACTATAGAAGGGTGTAAATCACCTCTTAACACCACATCCGGTTCCTAGTCTCTCTCTTATTGTTTTGAATACATGATTTTGATTCCTTAAATATGCAAAATATCGTTGGAATATTTTTTTCTTTCAATTAGTTTGATAAATTTAGTCATAATTTAAGTTTTGATCCCTTATTAATGTAGACTTTTAATGCACCATCTAATTCGGTAGTGGAAGAGATTTCAGCACCATGCAGCCTCCTTTGATCTCTATCCAAACTCCACAGTTATGATGAATTACTTAAACGAGTCAAATCCAACGTCGCATTATTAATTATGCATGGAGGAGTACTATAAATGTACAAGTGCATGTATAATTTGGCCAAACCTTCTTGCAGTTGAATTGCTCTTATCTCAACATATATATTCCATGCATGTATTATCTCTCATTCGAGTCGAATGTGTATATGGTAGTGTTTATAAAGAATAACTCTATAAAAAGTATGGAAAGTTTAAATTTGTCTAGTTTGTTTTCGCAGATAAGATAAAATGAGTTGAGATTAAAGTTAAAAAGTAAAATAAAATATTGTCAAAATATATTTTTTAATATTATTTTTGTTTAATTTGGAATTTAAAAAAGTTGAATTATTTATTTTAATTTGTATTGAAATTTCAAAAGGCTGTAATAATTAGATAAGATGAGTTGAGAAGTTTTCTAAAAAAAGAAGCCTTAGGTTGCGTTTGGATGTTGAACTGAGTTAAGTTGAGATGATAAAATATTGTTAGAATATTATTATATTTTATATTAGAATTTGAAAAAGTTGTAACGATGAATTGAGATAAGTTGTTTAGAATCCAAATGTACCCTTAATGAGGTATGTATTTGAGTGCCTTCCCTTTCTCTGGGAGAAAGCGTGAGGTCCCAGTACCTTTGAGTTTTATCAAAGGTTTCAGTCTCACCATTTGTGAGCTAGTTTGTTTCGGTTTCATAATCAGTGAGTGTAGAAGGCCATGGAGGAAGAAGACTTGGCCACTAGGTGGGAGAGACTACACCTATCTAAGGAGGAAAGTTCATGTTTTCATGTAAAACAGGAAAGTAACGTTGGAGTAGAAGAACGAGGCAACTATTGCGTAGTGGGGAAAGCTCTTACTGAGAAAGGAGTTAACGGTGAAGGATTTCGGATCACAATGTCACAGATATGGAGGCTGGAAGGGTGGGTTACTTTTAAGGAGCTTGGTGATCAATGCTTCTTGATCGAGTTCCAGAAGTTAGCTGACAAAGAAAAGGTTCTAAGTGGCCGACCATGGTGCTTCGATAGACATATCCTCACCATGATGGAGGTGGATGCAAAGGCCTCTATAGACGCGTTGCAGTTTCGTTATGAGCCCTTCTGGGTTCAACTCCATAATCTTCCCTTAGCCACCATGACAAAAGAGTTTAGAGAAAAATTTGCGAGCTCTATTGGTCCTGTTATCAGGGTAGAGACTGAGGCAGATGGAGTGCATGGGGTAGATGTCTTAGAGTGAGGGTTGCGGTGAATCTTCACAAGCCTCTACTGCGAGGAAAATGGCTAATGCTCGATGACAAACAGCACTGGATCTCGTTTAAATATGAAAGACTGCAGAGTTTCTGTTTCCAGTGTGGTGTTCTTTATCACAAAGGGAAAAATTGCATGCGGGAAAGACCAGATCAACAGGGAGATGCACAAAAGGTCCAGTTTGGTCCATGGCTACAAGGCCACCCCAGGAATACCAACATATTTGACAGCCGCAAATATGGTGGATCTAAGGGAGGAAACAACCTTCAGAGGCAATGGCACGGGGGAGGGTGTAACGGGGGCCGAGGAAAGGAACAGCAAGACACCACAATCTTCAACCCAGAAATTGTGGTAGGAAAAATGGCAATGCCAGATACGGAAGGTAAGGGAGGTAGATCTCGAGAAAACCCAAGTCAAACACCAACAGATGATAGCGCAGGAACAGCATGCCCTCAAGACTTCTCTCTTGGGAATCACTTCAAGTCCCAGGGGGTAAGTCAAATTCCTGACAAGATACAGGTAACACCCTTACCTAAGGATACTAGCAATAAGGAGCCACCTGTAGCTACAGGTTATCAGGAGGCCCACGTGGGAATGGAAACTGAGCCTAACAATGCTCCAGAGGCCCATGAGGATCATGTTACACAGTTAACTAGGTCTGATGAAAAGAATACGCGGGAACTTTGAAAAAGAAATGAACCCATGCAGGGGGGAGAACATGGTGGAGAAAAGAAACTGGTAGTTATCGCTGAGGTCGGGAAAGACAATACAGATGGCATAATCCCCACAATAATACCAGTTACTGAGGAAAGGAAGAATGTTATAAGGAAGTGGAAAAGGAAAGCTCGTGATAATACAAAGCTTTCGGAAGGCAAAGGTGACCTGGTACTGGCAGACATCTCCAATGGTCTTGCTAGGAATGATTATAAAAGGGGCTACAGACAAAGGTTATCGCCACAAGAACCTACCCCTAAGAAAACCAAGAGAATTGATGCTAGCAGAGGAATTCCCCATCTTAAGGCAGAGGCTGGATCCTAGCCCTGCCACAACCAATGAGTATCCTAATGTGGAACTGCCGAGGGCTTGGGAACCCTCGGACAGTTAATGTCCTTAGAGACTTAACTAAGGATAAGTACCCCTCATTGGTTTTCCTGGTGGAAACCAAATGCAGAAGTAACAGAATGGAAGTGGTTAGACGACAGTTAAAGATGGATGGCTGCTTTGTAGTTGACTGTGTGGGACTCAGTGGGGGGATTGCACTGCTATGGAGAGAAAATTGGAATGTTACTGTGATTAACTATACTAGATGGCACATCAGTGCACTGATACAGGAAAATGGTAGTGGACCAACTTGGCAGTTTACTGGATTTTATGGACACCCAGACACGGGGAAGAGAAGAAGCAGCTGGGACCTTTTGAAGATGCTAATGCCTCCTAGTCACACGGCTTGTCTATGCACTGGGGACTTTAATGAAATTCTTCACCAAGGGGAGAAAGTGGGTGGCGCTAGTAGACCCTATAAGCAGATTGAGGAATTTAGACAAGCAGTGGAATATTGTGGACTCAACGATATACATTCACAGGGGCTGAATTTTACTTGGTCGAGCAATAGGAATGGCTATGAGTTCACAAAGGAGAGGATTGATAGAGCAATGGGAAACAAGAAATGGAATGACATCTATCCCCAGGGAGCCTGCACTGTCCTCCCTGCTATTAAATCGGATCACTCACCATTGCTTATTGAATTACACAGCAAGAATGAAAGAAAAAGGAAGAGGAGATGGTGTTTCAGATATGAAGTAGCATGGGAAATGAAGGAGGATTGCAAACAAGTCATCCGTGAGGCATGGCAGAAAGCTAACATGACAGACTGTGAGGGCAGGCTATTGAGAACAAAGTTGGGATTTTGTCAAAAAGATCTGCTAGTGTGGAGGCAGGCATGCAGGCATCGGGAAAATGAGAATCTCAATCAGAATAAGGATAAGATTGCTCACCTTCAGAACACAGGCACAGGTGATCATATAATTCTTATGAAACAGATCCAAGAGGAAGTGGTATCCTCCATTACAGCAAATGAACTCAAATGGCGCCAAAGAGCTAAGCAGCACTGGCTAAAACATGGGGACAGGAATTCTCAATACTTCCACATGCAGGCTAATGAGAGAAGGAGGGTCAATGAGCTCAAATGCATAGAAGATCATCAGGGCAGATATGTTACTGACCAGGCAGGAATAGGAGATGTCTTCACAGGTTACTTCTCATACCTTTTTACCACTTCTCGCCCTTATAATATTGAGGATTGCATGCAAGTTGTGGGTAGTAAGTTAGACATGAATATGAAGGCATGGTTATCAAATTCTTTCTCTAGAGAGGAGGTTACAGCAGCTGTTTTTCAGATGAATGCCCTTGGATCCCCTGGACCCGATGGCTTTCCTGCCCAATTTTATCAGAAACATTGGGAGGTGGTGGGAGACCAAGTCTGTGAGTATGCTCTGAATGTCCTAAACCATGGTGCCCCCCTTAATGATGTTAATGATACCTTCATCTCCTTAATCCCCAAAGTGAAGAGCCCCAAGAAAGTGACAGATTATAGGCCCATTAGCCTGTGTAATGTACTCTATAAGATTGTCTCTAAAACACTGGCCAATAGATTGAAAACCATACTGCCGAGACTCATTGCCCCTAATCAGAGTGCGTTTGTACCTGGAAGATTTATTCTTGATAACACTCTTATAGCCTATGAGCTGCTCCACTCCATGAATTCCAGGAAAGGCAAAAAATGTTTCATGGCCCTTAAACTCGACATGAGTAAGGCCTATGATAGGGTAGAGTGGAAATTTGTTGAAGCTATCATGACTCGAATGGAATTCCCTGCAAGCTGGATCAAGATAATTCAGACATGCCTCAACTCAGTATCATACTCGATACTAGTGAATGATGAGCCCCAGAAGTACTTCCTGCCATCTAGAGGGATTCGACAAGGAGATCCCATCTCTCCATACCTGTTTATCCTATGTGCAGAGGCCCTCACGGCCCTATTGAATCAAGCTGAGTCATGTGGCAGAATCACACTAGCTCCCATAGGAAATGGTTCAATCTCGGTGAACCACTTGTTCTTTGCTGATGACAGTCTGCTGTTTTGCCAAGCCAAGCCTGAGGAACTTAGTTATGTACTTCAATTATTGGACCTCTATGAGCGAGCATCTGGACAGGTTCTAAACAAAGAGAAGTCCTCTATATTCTTTAGCAAAAACACTGCACAGAATACTAGAAGAACGATGGTACACATGGCTGAGATTAAGTCCTCATGTAATTTCGAAAAGTACTTGGGATTACCTGCCATGATGGGCAGGAAAAAGATTGCTTCATTTCACTCTTTAATTGATAGAACCTGGTCCTGAATTACCAACTGGAAAACTAAGTTCCTCTCCTCTGCAGGTAAGGAAATCTTACTAAAGGCTGTTCTTCAAGCCATCCCCACATATACTATGTGGATGTTTCTGCTACCGGTATCTATCACAAGCAAATTAAACCAGATGCTCAGGAAGTTTTGGTGGGGATTTAATGAAGACTCTACAAAAATCCAATGGGTCAATTGGCAGCAACTCAGCAGCTGCAAGGAGTTAGGAGGTTTGGGCTTTAGAGACATAAGGAGTTTCAATCTTGCTTTGCTGGCAAAGCAGGGGTGGAGGATACTACAAAATCCAACATCTTTAGTGGCCAAAGTTTTAAAGCAAAAGTACTTCAATAAGGTGGGGCTACTAGAGGCTAAGCTGGGGACAGGCCCTTCCTTTCCATGGAGAGGCCTTCACGCAGGACTGCAGTTGCTGAAGAAAGGCTTAATATGGAGGGTTGGGAATGGTAATAGAGTGAACATTTGGCAGGACCGCTGGCTACCATCTTTCCCTTCTCATAAGATCTTGACTAGCCGAGAACCAGACTGCTGGTGTGAGAAGGTATGTGATCTTATTGATCCCCACTTGAAACAATGGAAAGAACACATCCTTCATGAGATGTTCTCTCAACAGGAAATAGAGGGCATTAAAACTATCCCCATAAGCCTTGGAGGAAGGGAAGATATGCTAGTTTGGCAGTTTACAAATAATGGCATCTACACAGTAAAGAGTGGCTATCATTTCAGCAAAGAGGTGGAAAGAGATCATGAGGGGGAAACATCTGGCAAAGATAAGAACAGCCAGGTGTGGAAATCCATCTGGAAGCTGAATGTATCTCCTGCTACTAGGATGTTCTTATGGAGAGCCTGTAGTGAGGCCCTTCCCACTTCAGCTAACTTAAAGAGGAGGAAAGTAGTAGAGGATGACCTATGCCTGATATGTAGACAAGAACCTGAGACATCAGGGCATGCCCTTTGGGGTTGTAGTGCTGCTAGGGATGTCTGGAGCAGGGGAGTAAAGAAAGTACAGAAACTATCAATACAGAGTGACTTGATCTTCAATGTTTGGTCAGTACTAGTCGTCACTCTTGATCTTGGAGAACTTGATGAAGTAGCAGTTACCATGAAGGGAATCTGGTCTAGAAGAAATGATTATCTACATGGCAAACAATTTAAGCACCCGAATGCAGTGAGTGATCAAGCCAAGGCAGAGACTCTAGCTCACAAAGAAGCAAGCCAGAAGGAAGTAGACACTGATCAAAGAGCAAGGGCAGAGGGTTATAAGTGGCAAAAACCTGAGGAAGGAACTTTCAAGGTTAATTGGGATGCAGCTCTTCAGCCGAAGGAGGGAAGGATTGGTATAGGAGTACTCATCCGAGATCACCAAGGCTATGTCATTGGTGCATTACGAGCTAACAGACCACTAAAAGGTAATGCTTTCGAAGCAGAAGCCTATGGACTAACCCTGGCAACAGTTTTCTGTAAGGAGATTGGTTTGAAGGAAATAATTCTAGAAGGGGATTCTAAGCAAGTAGTGGACACTTTAAACCAACAATCACCCAACTGGAGCATGGGGGGCTGTCTCATTGCAGATGCGAGATGCATACTTGAATCCTATGCCACCTGGTCAGCATCACATGCATTCCGTGAGGCTAACATGGCAGCCCACAGCCTTGCCAAGGACGCTCTCGAGTGTGTAGAAGACATATATGACATTGAGATTTGCCCAACTTGTATTGCAGGCCTGGTTCTAAAAGAGCGGTTGTAATGTTTTTCTGTTATTTGTCATCTCAAGTTCATGTAAGTTGTTTTGGAATTTATTCAATGAGATCAGTTTTGTTATCAAAAAAAAAAATGTACCCTTAATGTAGTACGTTATACGTTATATTTATTTTACAATAAAAAGAATTTTATAATATAAGGTAGGATACGTGCACGCAGCCCACACATAATACTAAAACAGGTATAATCTTGATGGGATCACCCAAGAAAAGACTGTACAATTATAGCCACATGAAATGTAAGTGGGTAACTTAATTAATATGTACAGTAACTAAGTTCAAAACTAGAGGCTTGTCCCAGCATATTATTGGGCTTCTTGGACATCATCAAGCTTTTTGGGGGTATCGACTGCTTTTTACTTCTTCTAGTTCTAGTTGGTCAAATGGGCCGGGTTTACATATATATATAGAGAGAGAGAGAGAGAGAGAGGGACTATTAATTAAACATTTTAATTAAGGATCATTTTTTTTCTTCTTTCTAGTTTGCCTATAATTATAAGAAGAGAATACTCATTAATTACTTATTATTGAAGTTTGATTTTCGTTTCTTCCAGCTTAAAATTAAGTACTCCACAAAGATAACTCTTATATATATATTGCAAGCTGCTTATAACTTCATACACCTTATAAGTGTTAGAATAAAAAGTAAATGATCGAACTCAAATTTAAAATTTTTATGATAATCGGTGAATATTTAACATGATTTTTTATATCTAGTTGGTCATATATCCTAATTAGTTTTAGGCTAGGTTTAAGTTGTGAAAGTGTTTGAGAAGTTTGTGAATTGTAGTGAAACTTCTCATTCTCAAATAATTTGGAATCTCATACACCTACATTCTCTTATTTCTCAGTACGGCCGGGGTTTCACACGTCCCTAGCTTTCAAAATAATCTTATAAGAATTAAGGATACTGTTCATATTCATTGCATTGGGACATCATGTATATCCTTACATAGGTCCAATTTGGAGGCGTGAACGATTGACAAATGGTCTATATATCCTGAAAGGAAAGCTACTAATTTCTAGCAAAACAAACATATATATTATTATGTTGGACGACTTGTGCCTGATCGAGAAAGTTTATCTCCTTTAAAAAGAATGTTTTTGTGTAAAGGGGCAAGCTGCCGATGTAATCCGAATGCCTCCTTGCTTTTTGGATGTATTGGCAACAAGAGGAATAATCGAGGACGATCCTCTTTTCCACAACTTTAGAAAATTTTATGGCATGTTTTTCTTTGTTCCATAAATAAACTGCACTGTGATTTGTGACGATTCGTTTGGATGCTGAAAGACAAAATACAGAAGTGGAAATGACATAATTTTTCTTTGTTCTCGAGTCATCAAAGCATACTTGGTTCCACAACTTTACCCACCATCCAACAAGAAAATAACGCTCCTAGCTAGTCCTACCTAAATCATCATACACATGATGTTCCTTTTTTTTCCCCTTTCGGCTACCACTAATCTATGTGCTAGGATATATAGGAACCCAGAACATGATCATGACCTATTTAAGATCAACTTGTCACATTCTAATTTTGACCCTAATCTCTTGGCTTTTGATATTAATATTGCACCCTAAGCAAAGTCAATTTTTAACAGCGTTTTACAATAATGGAAAGCCTAAGAACCCTGCATTGATCTCGTTAATGACATGCCATGATCAATATGTTGGCCAGATCGATCCAACATCATGGCCGGCCAACCATGGACATGAAATATGGTCGACCATATATGACAAAATTGTAGAGAGACAAAGTACTTAGACGTTGCTGAACAGCATCATGCTACTAATTGCTATGAGCACAATACATGGATGCGGGCTCCTCCTCATGCTTTATTGAAAACGCGCCAACTTGATCATGATCTTAATCCTCCTTCCCCTTCATAGACCTAGAAATATGTAGTAGAGGAGAGTTACAGGTAATGAAACTAGCATCCCAAAGATAACCCTGCAAAAGGAGATCATGAAGTAGTACTTTAAGTGTAGATTAGTTTAAACAATCCAATGTGTTTTTGGATCGATGTAAAGCTCAAAGATAGATGATCATTAAATCAGTCTTACGTACGCACCCTGTACTCAAAATGTCGGGGTGCAATCCATATTCCCTTGCGAAGACAAATGGCACAATCCCTTGTGGAAGAGCTGCCTGCGATTCAGCACCAAATTACTTTATTACAGACTTCAGAGTTCAGCAGATCAAAGTTTTCCACTCAAAATGCAGATATATACATATACATTCTGCCCTATCTCTTTATTTATGTTCCTGATCTAACTGGTTTATTATCCCGAAAGAAAAGGGCATGCAACAACATCTATAGATGATGAATCTCCATGTACGTACGTACGTACAAAATGCAATCATGCAAACAATTAATATAATTAAAACCTTCTACATTTGTACGTGCAGATCATGGTACCTGTACAATGGCAGCATGTAGTTCTACTCCTTTTAATCCAACAGCAACCGACGTGGCTGACATTATAATGGGGCCCGAAAGGAAGCGGATCGCCATCCCCATGGTCGCCCTTTTCGTTCCGCAGGCAATAATCCGTGGCTGCAGAGCCATGAACAGCCCTGCAATATTTGGCAATTATGTCATAATTCAGAAGTGCAGTTAATCCTGGTCTAACGTACCAATGTGAAAGCAACATGAGAATGATGCGCGCACATCATGTGATAAATGAGCTAGCTAGTAATATTGTAGAAAAAAATAGATGACAAATGCATGTACACACACACACGTGAAACGCAGATAATATACCTAAACTGAACATGGCCATCCCAAGACCTGCATCTGAGATAATTTTTATCGAGTATTTCACCAAATTGGGCATCCCTATATTCCACCTGTGAGATGCATGGAAGCAGCTTGTTGTCATAGACTATCACAAAATACATGCATGCATAATTACTTATTCAAAAATGTATAGTTCCTAGCTATGTGTGTGTGTGTGTGTATATATTCATGAGTACTAACTCACTTGAATGAGATTAGAGACCACAGAAGCCCTAATATACTTGAGTATGTGTTTGGGTTTCGAGAAAGCTTCCTTCCAACAACGATGAGTATAAGCCTCATCATGACAAAAGCATTTGGCATTTCTTGAATGGTCGGTGCCGCGCCTTTGGTATCAGCTTCTTCCTCCGGCATTTGAATTTTGGTGGTTTCTCTGAAGCTAATTTCTTTCCCTAATATATAGAGTAATGAAATTAGTCACTTAAATTAATGTAGTTAATAACTTAATACCCATATCAAATACACTAACAACTCGATCGCAAGGTTAGCAATTAGAGTACTTGATTAGATCGATTTTATATTAATTCTGATGATTCCCATTTAACTTCTATAACAGAATTAGTGAGACCTAATAATATTTATGTTAATCTCTTCAAGAAAAAAAAACAAAAAACTGATTTTGAGACATATCATGTCAGACATCATAATTAGGAAATGAAAACTTTTTTAGGTGCTGTTTCAATAATGGTTCTTTTAATTAAGATCACGAGTACCATTTAGGCAATCAAGTAGGCGGTCTGGCCTCTATCATTACACACGTGCCTGGAGCAAATGATGGCACCTATCAAGTAAGATTCTGACTAACGCTACCTTTGGATAGTGAGGTCTCGATCAATAAATAATAGTAAAAGGTTAATAAAAAAAATATTAAATAATAATGTAGTGATTTTACTATTCAAATACAGATTAGTGTTTATATATTATATATATATATATATATATATATATATATTACAGCATCATGCATTATTTAAAAATTTAAATAGGATAGAGTCAGTTGGAATTGAAGACATATTTGATTTTGATACCATATAAAACAAACCCTTATTACAAAAAGTTAGATCAATAAAAATATATATATATATATATATATATATATATATATTACAGCATCATGCATTATTTAAAAATTTAAATAGGATAGAGTCAGTTGGAATTGAAGACATATTTGATTTTGATACCATATAAAACAAACCCTTATTTACAAAAAGTTAGATCAATAAAAAGATATTCTATTATTAACATGTTTATTATATGTTTTTGGAATGGAAAAACAACTCAATAGACCTTTTGACCCCTTTGGCTAGTTTTATTTTTATTATATATTGATTTGCTATTGGTGAAGCGTGGACCCGAGGGGGGGGGGTTCACATCTTTTATTCCGTCTAATCAAGTCAGGAGCACTCAGTACCGATGGACAAATAAAACAAAAATAAAAGAAAATGGAAAATAAATTAATAGACAAATTAAATACATAAAGTTATGTTGTAGTCTTGTCTTTTTCCCACCACGATCAGTATGAACTCATGATCGAGTACTCTCGGTCATATAATTAATGTCTTATTGTGTGGAAAGTTGGACAATAGATTTCATAATTTATGTAACAAAATTAAAGTTAAGACTAACCAAACTTTATTTGGCCTCCAAAATCTTAACCAATCTTTGAAAAATACATCTAATTCATAATTAATTCCCCACTAATCTGAGCAAATAATTCCGTTCCTAATTAGATGGTAAAAACTAAATTAAGGAAATGATAGAGGCAAATTATAATTTTTGCAAACTCTTTGAATAAAATATTAAGAGAAATACTATAGATACAAAATAATTACATAAAGTAAATTCACAAATTGATGTGACTTTATAGAATCTGTTAGATATATTTTATAATAAAAATAATTTTACAATCAGATATATCATATTAAATTACATCAATTTATGAATTTATTTTTATAAAATTCTTTTAGTTAAACTGTTTTTCAAATATTAAAATGCCTTATGTTTTTTAAAAGAGGAGGTCGATCGGTACTAAGGGTTCGTTTGAATGTTAAATTGAGTTGAGTTGAATTGAATTTAAATGATAAAATATTGTTAGAATATTATTTTTTATATTATTATTATTTTAAAATTAAAAAAAATTGAATTATTTATTATATTTTATATTAAAATTTAAAAAAATTATAATGATGAGTGAAATGAGTTGAGTGGTAACCAAATAAAGCCTCAAGTTAGGTGGAGAATTGAATGCTGCTTGAGCGGTAACACTGTTCTAAGTACAGTACTTAAACTGTTCATGCCTCTTGTTTTTTCTTGGTGTGGAGATGATCAGTTTTGATTTGTAAAACAGTTGTCTCTATGTATATATTTTTGAGAATCGAATGATTAAACCCTCCTCGGCTCCTCTCATGGAAGTGAGAAATGCCACACGACAACGATCTCTCATCAATTTCTGGGGACAAAAAAAACAAACGCCAAAAGATGCAGATGCATGCTTGGTCCATCCGGACCCTACCCAACAATACAATTAGCAAAATGCAAGTGTTTTTGGTTCCATAATCGACAAAGACAACCACAGTTAATTCGTTATCAGATGTATCAACCTCAGACCAGCTTAATCTGTCAGGTTTATACAGAAAACAGTCATGGCCTCCGGAGACAAATCGTGCAATACCACGATCTGAAAAGGCTTTCATGTCTGCTTGATATTTCTCACGTATATAGAAACGACAGCAGGACACACATCAGTAGGGTACTGGGTACGTACCTGCAACCATGACATCTTTGTACCCTTGTCTCTCTCCCTGCGTACATGACTTCCCTGGTGAATCCCACATCATCTTCAAGCCGGAGAACGTCGGAGAATTCTGCTTGAAAATCCTACCGGCAACTGGGGACCTCGACCATACAGGAGTGTTCGCAGCCGTGGTCGCTGTCGTCGTCTCTAGCTCGTTGAAATTCGAGGCCCGTGGCGTCGGCTGGAGTGAATAGGCGTCAGACGACGCGTATCCAGATAACCGGGGACTCCCGGAGCGGTACCCAATAGCGAGGTCCGCGTGCCCGAATGCGGCATCGTGCGGCAGTAGTGATACCGGGGTGTTGATAGAGAAGATTTCGGCGTTGGAGAGGTTGGAAGCTCTGGGGGTGATGGCTATGGAGGGGGACAGAGTGGACTGATCGAGGGCGGAGGATGTAGACCGTCGGATGCGAACGCGGATAGTGCGGCCATTGTCCTCAAGTTCCGACTCCGTACAGAGACGGTCTCGGCCGTCGAGCGATATCACGTCGTTGTCGAGCTCGAATTTGGTTATCGAGGCGGCGGCGGAGCCCGGAAACTTGGACTGGATCAGCAGGGTAGCGGCTCGGTATTCGAAGAGGAAGAGCAAGAGTGTGTACCTAAGAATATGTACGAAACCTCTCCTTAATTATAAGCATTAGAACTCATGAGTTATATATAATGCAGACACACACTTTGATATAGAATTATATTGCGAAAGTATCACATCTGATTTGCATCTGAATTACTGCTAAAACAAAGACTTTTACGTGTTAAACCTAAGCTGATTAACATAAACTTTTGAGGTTAGAGAATCTGCTTTAAATATATGGTATCAGATGGGACTGACGCTAATTTTTGTGTTTTTCCAACTTTTCGGCTTCCTTTCTCCAAAAGGTCTAGCTAAGTTACTATCATGACCTAAATCTAAGAGAAAGTGATCACAGAGAGAGCAGTATCAAGAAAGAGACCCATAAATCAAGCTTTCACAAGAATCAAGATTATGAATAATAGTAAAGAAAAATAAAAGAAAAAGAAAAGAGAAAATGTTAGTTTGCAGTAGTACCATATGATGCATTGAAGCACAACCACCTGCACCATGAGGCTCTGAGTGAAATCTCCATACATGGCTTTGAGTAAGGGAATTCCCATGACGAGTGTGTTGGGCAAAGTAGCCACAGAGAAGAGAGTGATGAGCCAATCCAAGCTGCCATTGAAGAAGATAACCCACAGTGAGAGCAAGACAAGGACTACAACCTTAGAGAGAGTGTCGGCCAGTATGAACTTGGTGTCCATTTGGTAGGGATTGTTCAGAGATATGAAGTGGAAGGACAGCACCGGAACCGCAAAGACGGCCACGAACCGGTTGATCCCTGAGCACTGCTCGGGAGTGAATATCTTCCACCATTTCACTGAGCTATATGCTACCAACATTGCGAAATATAGAGGAACCATTGCACACATGACCTTGTAGAAATCATTCCCAGTTATCATCTCTCCAACTGATCTCTCAGTTTTTTTCGGTCGGTCGGTCTGAGTGTTTTGTCTGTGGAGGAGGCCGAGGATTACACTATAGTAAAATGAAGAAGGAAATCAGCGTATATATAGGAGATTTATGGACGAAAATGCCCTTCTATGAATCGTATCTTCACTTTGGAGATAGTTTAGTACTGAGCTTAATGAGATATATTAACTTATTGTCACATTTAATTCAAAAGAAAAGGAGTTTCTCAATTTCGACGTGGCAAATATGAAAATCCATATTCTGTACTACTGTATCATGTTCCTCTCGGTAGTTGGAGACATGGAAATATGCCATTTTAAAGTATTAATGACCTAATGAGTGAGGCACCAATCACAACATTTTTACTGATTAAGATTTTTTATCACGAGCCATACTAGGTCAACGAGGGTTAGCCATGATGTTTTGTTTTTTGTTTTCCAATCATATAATTAAGAAAAAAATTTTATTCATTATTATTTTTTTTCATCATCATCTCATCTTTTCATGATGTCGCATGAAATGATAAATTCACAAGTGAAACATAATAAATAGTCTTCAGTTGTCTAATGCAAACATCATGAGATAATAAGAGGATAATGAAAAAATAGATCATGATGAGTATCACTTACTCTATAATTAATGTATAGAATACATTACACTTCATTTTATGTCTCAAGGATTTATAATCATGAGTAATTCTATATCAATATAGTAGGATAGATGTGGTATGAGAGTAATATGTACAAATTTTTCTAAATAAAAGAGTTGGATTATCTATAAAACTCAATCAAATAAGATGTATATGTACACAACATGTAGTTATAATAAATGTACTAAATTCTAAAACCAAATGTAGAATAAGTTTAGAATAGGGCTTGTCGGATTGTCAAGCTACTAATTTGACATCATACTTCCCAAGTTGTAATATTGGTATTTTTTAGTATGCTTATGTTTTTATTGTTAGGATTGTAATTTTAGACCTATGCTCATATCTATTATTATATGATTTGTAATATTGGTTTTATTATATATTAAAATTTGAAAAATATTGATATATATTTTTTAAAATATTATGGTTATTAATAAATATAAATTTTAAGTTTGATGTGGGATGATGTTAATCAGGTTAAATGAGTTATACCTTTTAGTTCAACTCATTTACTTAAAACAAATGAGTTTAAATGAATTGTGTCATGTTAACATATTTCTAATTGGATGACACAATACGACCTTTTATCTAAATGGATTGAGTTTGAATTTGAAAGTTTGACACATTTAGCTTAACAAGTTGGGTTCGAGTTGATTTATATAGTTGAATGTTCATAATTTGACACGACATGAATACGATCTAAAAACATAATTTGTCACCTGTATTCCTATGTATACTTTCAAGCGGTAGCATGAAACGAAATCATGGATACACCTGAACAGACATAAAAAAAAAAAAAAAAAAAAAACATAACTAATAAGAGCATCACCTATTAGTGAAATTCCCTAATGTAGTAAATATCATGTTTAAGTTAGTATTTATTTTTTTTTTTTGAAAAAAAAAAGAAAGGAAAGAGATAAACAGTAGCCAGGAGCCAGGAGCCAAAGTACTAAAAGTGTTCAAACTTTAAAGTGACAAACCACCGGCCCATATGCAAAGTTACCATTCGAAAGAAAAGGGGATTTTGTACTTGATTTGACCCTGATCATGCGCGCAGAGCAGTACTGAAGCTAGCTAGAGACCCAAAAATCATGTGTCCTGGCCACCTTCAAAACCTCTTCTGCTCTCACACATACACTATATATGGAGTTCAACTTCTTTACTCGTGTCAAGTGATCGATCATTGAGAATCTAGAAAGAAATCTTCAAATCCGATGTTAATGATCGATCTTCCCAGGGGTCCCATGCTTGCTTATATATAGTTTACTTGTATATATACATCAATGGGCTTTTGCTCTAATCTCATATTTTCTGTTCTTTTTCTCATTTTTCCTTTCTCATAAAGCTCATTTTGAGTTTGATAAAAGTAAAACTTTGGGGTTGGATTGGAGACCCAGTACTGTAAAAAGTGAGGAAGAAGAAAGTTTAACTCACCTTTCCGAGTACTATATTATATCATAAAAATGTCTGTTGCTTCTCATAAAGTTTACGTGCTTTTAAAATGCATGCGTGTGTGCTTATATGTTCCACACACAAACACAGTATGTTTACAGCTTCCGAGTTTAAGCCATCAGCATGCATGTTTGTATAACGTACGTATCTGCAAATTAATTCCAGATACCCGAGCTATCCTTCACTTGAGATCGGTTGATCTGTCTCAAAGTTCAAATTATATCAGCCAATTTTAACATAGGAGGTACGTACGTACAAACTTAAACTGCAAGTTGAATCGACGGCCTAAAAGATAACATCTAGTGAATATATCTGTTTGTCAAGGATATATATATATATATAATATCTAGCCAGGGCTTTGACTTTTAAGGATATATAATATCATTGAATATCTACAGTCTCATGACTAGCTAGCTAATGTCCACATCGATCCACATTTTTCGAAGGAAACTTTGTTATGATCTACTGCTCATTAATGCATATATCACGTGGTCTTTCGTTTTTGTATTACTCCTAGCTATATATCCGCCTCATTAAAAGAAAAAGTTAATGGAAGCGCATGCAAAAAAGCTAATTTTTCACTAATCGGATGAAAAAAGTAGTTGACGTGGAGGCCAGAGATCATGCAGCTAGCTAGCTAGTGGGT
Organism: Cyclocarya paliurus; assembly: GCA_029856935.1. Classification (NCBI taxonomy): domain Eukaryota; kingdom Viridiplantae; phylum Streptophyta; class Magnoliopsida; order Fagales; family Juglandaceae; genus Cyclocarya; species Cyclocarya paliurus. The sequence goes on from CM056947.1 coordinate 3,228,293, forward strand.
ATGTCTAAACATATTCACATGATAATTAGAAGGGAAATGTTTGTCTGGCGCTCCATTTGTACCGCCCAAGTGTACTGCTTGGGTAAATTTTTTTTTTTTTTATTTAGTGATTAAAGAAGTGATTTTAAATATATTGATATATTTTTTTTATTTTTTAAATATATTTAAATATGTAAAAAAAATGTAAAAATAAAATGAAAAAAAAAAAAAAATTTACATTGAGCAGTAAGCCAGCGGTTACTTTGGAGCGGCTGACTAGCCGCACCCTAATTAGAATTCATTCAAATTAATTATAAGGCGCAGCAGCAAGTGCAAAGGTGATGGAACAAGACATGATCAGGAGATCGAAGAGAAGAGATCAACAGTAGGGTGTAGTACTACATATATACTGAATAAAGTGATTGCATTTGCCTCTAAATACCCCAGCAATAATTGTCCTCTTTGTATTGTTTCCTTTTTGTTGTTTTGATAGCGAAACGACATGATCCATGTGGTTTTTGCTAGCTATCTAGTCCCACCTCTCTGATCCCGCATGGCAGCAGCAATAATTCAACTTTTGTTTTTTTTTTTTCTAAAAAAAAATAGAGATACGTAGAAAAAAAGTAGATTTTTTCAGAACTTGTGCTGCATTTTGCCTAGCTCCCTTTGTCTTTTCTCTCTGCCTCTCCTTTGAGATAATGTACAGCATTGCTCTACGTAATCGTTCACTTGAACAGTAATACAGGGCCCGATGATCAGGTAAAATATCTGAGCTGCGAAGAGCAATCGTTTTGTTTTTTGTTTTTGAAATTCAAAATTTAAAATTTTAAAAATTTTTTATTTTATCATTATAATTTTTTTAAATTTTTATATAAAATAAAATAAATAATTTAATTTTTTTAAATCTCAAAATAAATATAATATTAAAAAATATATTCTAACAATATTTTATTCAACTTTTCAATTTTAATCTTACCTCATCTCATCTCATCTTTGAAAATAAACGAGGCAAGTTTACTAGTTTGGTCAATTAATTTTGATTAGAAAATTTATTTTTATAAATTCAGTTAGTTATTTTTTAATAATATTAAATAAAAAATTATCAAAATCTATCACTATTATATTAAAATATTGATTTTAAAATTTTTATTTATTTTAATTATAATTGTAATTGAAATATTTATTTATTATTAAAAATACATATATTAATTTTCTAACCTTCGTATCATTCCAACTGATATAATTTTTTAACAGTGTTTAATTGTGAAGATTAGAGAATTTTGTAAATGGGAAAAAACGTATTTTAGATTTTTTTTTTTTTACTGGGAAACTGAAATTCTAAACTCTGGAATAGCCAAACATATACCATAATTGACTTTCCTTTATTCAGGAATAGCAAAACTCATGAGTTACTAAGTTCATTTCTCCCACAAGGCTGAAAGATTATTTTAAGGCCAAAAAATAATTTGGCCAATAATGTGGGTTGGTTAGACTTAGAGTATTGGCATTAGATTATGCAAATCTAAAAAAAATAAAGAGTTTGGATAATATAGTCTAAAAATACATTGCATTGGATTATGAAAATGCAAAAGAAATGACTTTTAGCTACAGTAAATTAGTGTTGTGGGTCATATTTGGATTTAACTGTAGTTAGACCAAATGGAATAAAAAATACTTCTCACTCCCGATTCTCCCTCTCCCTAACTCATTTCTCTCCTGCGGGTTTTCCTCTCCATTTCTCCCTTCTTCCATTCTTGGTTTCTCTCATTTCTCATGTAAATCTTTCCCATATAACTCACGCTTGAACTCAAGGAAATATTTAGGTACTTTCCTTTTCGAATTTTCCCGATTTCCACCGTTTTTGAGGTTTTCTTTTCTTTTTTGTTGATTGAGTCTGAGTTTGATTAAAAGATCCTAAGTTCTTTCAAATTTGGTTGCGATAGTTGATTGAGTTTTGGGTTTATTTTGTCTTGAGGTAATGCAACCCTTTTGTTTGGTTGGGTGAAAAAACAAATGAAAGAGAGAATCCTTGTTCTCAATAACCCAGGTTGGTTTTCTCATCTTCTGCGGTAGGTTTGATCTTTTTTCTCTCAATCTGTTGAGATATTGGTAATTTTGTGAGACCCAATTTATAATCATGCAAAAGACTTGTGTTTTTCCATTTTACCGTTAGTATATATGGATATCACATATCCTTACCGTTCCATTCCATCTCCCTGCACTTAATTTAAGTTGAGATTTACATAGTTTAGTCTTGTATATATGGATTGTTTCAAGTTTCCATTTCGTTTCTTTTGTTGTGGTTTTGGATGAGTGATTATAGCTAACTTGCATATTATTAAACTAATTGTTTAGTTTGCATATCAAGAATAAGTCGATAACAATGTTCTATGTCGATTTTTTAATGTTAAATACTTGTCATGTTGTCTTCTAGTGGCATGACCCGAGCATATTTCATTATGGGTATTGGTAATTACTTTTTGTATCATCTGATTCTTGGAAATTACTTCCCTTATTGACTATAGTGATTCATTGATATTGATAGTTGGATATGATTGTATTCTCGCAGGTAGCTATTCTACATAGGGATTACTTTGTCATAAATTTTGTAATTTAGCGGCTTGGTTTATGAACAACTGCAGATTTTCTTCTTGATTTTTTTGTTTTGCTATTTGTGTGCTTCAATTACAATAGTTGTGGTGGCTGAGATACCCTTTTGAGTGGTCTAAAACAAGGTTCATCAATTGGGGAGTCATGTGCATGTTAATCTATTACTGTTTGCATATTTTTGTTTTCTTCAATAACACAGTAGTTCAAGGTTAAGAATGTTTATTCATGGTGGATATTAGAAACCTAAATCTTGGATGCTTGCTTGTCAAACTATTGTTGGAAATAAGGAAAATTTTGGCAAGGTACTCTTTGAAACAATTTATTCTTCATTAGTTTCTAATATACATGCTTTAAGTATGTTAAACTTTAAATTATTCAAGAATGAAGCCTTTATTTGATCCTTCTTCACTACTCTCTTGCAAAGTGGTGGACAAGAGGAGTGCAACACCCTTTCAATAGCATACTTGATAATGTGGTGGTTCAACCATCACAAGCTGAAGGTGAACGAAGGCCATCTATTAAAAAATCTCAACGAGGTGTGTCTTTTATCACTGAAAATGATAATCTCATTGTTTCAGCTTGACTAAACATTAACATTGATGCTATTCAAGAGACTGACCAAAAATCCACACAAATGTGGGAAATAATTTATAAATACTATCATGAGTATAAAAAAACCAAACAATCATGAATATTCAATTGCGTCATTGAGCAATCGATAACAATCAATCCAAAAATGCACAAAAAAGTTTTGTGCTACTGTAGCACAAGTAGAATCTTTACATTCAAGTGGTACCACGGAGGTCGATAAGGTATTAATTTTGTTTTTCTTTTGGTTTTTTTTATATGCTTAAACTTATTTAGATACTAACTTTATCACTTTGTTCATTTAAGATTGAGAAGGCAAAAATAATGTACAAAGAAATTGAGAAGGCAAACTTTACCATGGAACATTATTGGTGTCTATTGAGACACCAACCAAAATAGCAGCAACATCAGTCAACGTTGTCAACAAGGAGGAAACCACATGGAAGACGTCTAGCTAGTGCTAGCTTAACTCCAAACAGAGACGATATTTTGGATGACAACGTGGAGGTCATCCTTGAGAGATCTCCAGGCAAGAAGGCTGAGAAAGACAATGAAAGAATAGGAAGTCTAGATATGATGTAGATGTTGAATTTACCCATGCCTTAGCTCGCATGACTACTGAAAGAAATACATTCAAGATGGAGAGAAGAGAATTTAATAGCAAGTAAGAGCAGGATAGAGATGAACATCTTGCACTTGAAAAGAAGAAGTTTGAAACTAAAATAATGAAATTAGATCTTGATGGAATAAAACCAAAGCAACAACTTTATTTTCAATGTCTTCAGGATGAAATTTTTATAGTTTAATAAGTAAGTCTACAATCATATCACTGTCCGAGGACCCATCCACACCTTTTGGAGGTGTGTAAGTATATGTCTAGCCCATTTTGACGTTGTAATTAACAGTAGTATATGTTTGACGTATACTTTGTATGATTTTAGTTGTCAGCAAGCCATATGTGATGGAGATACATGTGGCTGGGCAACAATTTTGTGATTGGACGTTGTCTTTATTTTTTTGTGATGGACAGTAACATTAGTGATGGGCAGACTTTTGGAGTTGTGGATATTTTTGTAATGAGCTGACTTTTGGAGATGTGTATGGGCTATCTTTTGGAGGTATGTACATTTTTGTAATGGGCTGAAATGTATTGAACATTAGTGATGACTTGTGTTTTTCTCAATGGTATTTTTCTTAGATGAAAATGTAATAGACGTGTGATGCCTCGACTCTCACTTACGGAAACGCAAGAATCGTGACGTTGGCATGATGACAACACGGGTCACGCATCTCAACAAAAAGTGCTCAAGTGTGTGCAACATACAAAAAGTGTACAACATAAACGCATCGGATAAATTAAATAAGTCAATTAAGTACTATATTTTTTAAATACAAGACTATCAATATAAAAGTATTACTGAAAATTATACAATTATCCATTAAAAATATAATACAAACTAGATACATACAAGAGTGGGAACCAAATCCCATAAATCCCAAATGACCACATGTCACTCCTCCGATGGAGTCGATCCCTCAGACTCCACATCCTCATTTGCGTCAAAATCTATGGTACCATAAAACGATACTGCAGGTTAGTAATAATCCAAATAACCACGAGATAAAAGTACATTAATGCAACCAACATGCATGCATATGATGAAATATGCCTTAGCCTCAAAATATCATTTCTTCATAAATGAATATTTTCCAACACATACCAAAATTTCATTTTGGTCCAAAAATATAATCCTTCATTTTCTTAGAAAATGATTCATACAAAAATATTTATCGGATACTGTAGGCAGAAATTACAGGCAGGACTATACCACCATCCCTACCGCGTACACCGGAGACGAGAATCACAGGCGGGAGTATACCACCATCTCTACGGTTCCTTTCAACACAAGGGGTACCCATTAGAACACTGTAGGCAGGAATCATAGGCGTGACTCTACCACCATCCCTCCGCGTGCACTGTAGGCGGGAATTACAAGCGGGACTACACCACCATCCTTGCTTACCACCATCTCTATCGCGTATACCGTAGGCGGGAATCACAGGCGGGGGTTATATCACCATCCCTGCTTACCACCATTCCTACAGTCTCTTTTCCTTTTTTTCTCACATGAAAATCCAGTTTTCAAATATACACATGAACATGTATGCAATTATATGAAAATTCAATTTTCATTTACAAACATGAACATGCGTGCAAATATGCAATGTACATGACACAACATCAATATCCAACAACCAACCAATCTCAATATAACCAATCATACAAATAGCTCTATCCTCCAATCTAACCGACCCCTTACAACCAACAAATTTACAGTAAATAAATGTTAGTGCAAAAATACATTTAAATCTCAAAAGTTATTTGAAAAAATACTTACAGTACTATAAAATAATTTCTGAAATATCAAAGAAGTGCTAGAAGTAACAACACAGCAACAAAATAGTGCAAAATGCACTATGGCCGTGGATCTCAAAAACTCACTTTTGAATATCGACAAACTATGACTCGAGATTACTAGGGAAGGGTTTAGGGATGTCGGTGAAACTAATAGTAGTGGAGTTGGTCGTGGGTGGCGGCGGCGTGAGTGGTGGTTTTAAGGCTAAAATGATCAAATCAGAAATGTAGATAGTGAAGCTTCACCGGTCACAGATTGGGACTAAGGATAGGTGCTTTAGGTTGCCAGGAGGTCAAGAATGATGTGGTGAAAAAATGGTGGCCGGAGGTGGCACGACGACGACGCTGGAGCACACAAGGCTGTGTGGCTTCAAGCCGTGCGTGCGGAGTCAACGGCGGAGAGGGGCTGAGATTGGTGGTGGGAGATCGTCGGCCGGAGGAGAAGAGGTTGGGGTGGGCGGTGTAGAGCACTGCGGTGCGTGACGGTGCCGACTGGGAAAGAGGAATCGGCCGAATGAGAGAAAGAGAGGGGGGCTCGCGCGGGAGGAGGAGAAAAGTGGAGGAAAAAAAAAGGAAGAAAAGAAAAATAAAAGAGGAAAAGAAAATATAGGAAAAGAAATGAGATTCAATCCTCACATTTTAGATCACAAAATTGATCCAACGAAAATTATTTTAAAACAATAAGTTTAAATAAAATAGTTCAACCGTAGTGAATAGCTTAAATAAAATAATAATAAAATCCAACACAATAATTTTAAAGCTCATAAACAACTAATTTAAATCAAGAGAAATTTAAATGCAAAATAATAATTAATATTAATAAAGTATAACAAAATAATTTTCATAACTTAAAAAATTATAAAATAAACCAACGAGAAATATAATATATTTTAAAACAAGAGAAAAATATTTAAATTAATTAAAATAATCCTTTAGTTAAAATGCACTAAAAGACGGGGTATCACAAGACGTGTTTTTTTTCAATGGTGTTGTAGAAAATATTTAAAATGTATTTTCTATACTCCAGGACCCATCTACATCTTTATCCAAGTCTCATATTGTATAATATTAATATTTCCATATAGCTCTTAATTTAGAGAAAAAAAATTAATAGAACAAAAAAATTGAAAAAAAAATTATTAAATTTATAATATTTTATTATTATTTTGGATAATATATGGATAATCCAATGTAAAAATAAATTTTAAGTGGAATAGCCAAATACAAAATCATGTCATATTATGCAAATTTTGCATTTGCATTAGACAACCAAAAAGATGATGGACAGATTTATTGTAGATTTAGCTAGTTTGATGTAGATTTTTTTTAAGCAAACTAGCTAAAGTTCGGCCAAAACTTTACTATACTAGTTTACTACTAGTGCTCTAAGGCTATGTTTGGTAAACGGACTACTTTGAGGTACTCTGAGGTACTCTCACTACTATTCTCTACTTATTATTACTTTTCACCTACTTTTACTACTATTCATTACTTTTTACCTACTTTTTACTACTATTCAATTATTTATTATTACTTTTTTACAACACTTCTCAACACTTCTCAACACTTCTCGTTGTCCAAGCACAGCCTTAAGATCCCTTACCATACAGAGTTTTAAATGTGTATAAAAATAAAGAGAACCATATATATATCGACATTGATTCTAATAATTAGCAACACGTATGTACATGACCAGTTGGATAATGTTTCGATCGATCTCAGAATTTCTTCCCATATAATTTGAACTAATTGTTTTGATTATTATAATTTATTATCGGAAAATACTTTAGCCACAAAGTGATTGATTATACAAAAGTAAATCTACAAACTGATATGGTTTGATGTTATACGTCAGATTGTAAAGTTACTTTTATTATAAAGTAAATTTAACAGATTCCATGAAACCACATCAGTTTGTAGATTTATTTTATGTGATTTTTTTTGTGTCTGCAGTAGTTCTCTGTTGGTTAAGTGTTACACGAACCGATAATTCAATCGAAGAAATCAACCGATAAGTGCAAATGCACTTTTTTATTTTTTTTTCTTCTTTAATCATTTTTATATATCTTTAAACATTTTTAAAAAAAATAGAAAAAAAAATATCAATTCATTAATATTCACTTTCTTAACAGTTAAGTACAAAAATAAAAATAAAAAATAAAATAATCAATCAATCACTTTTATAGGTTCAACTAGTATTTTTCTTTGCATTAATTAGAGACCTCTTTATAATAGTAGTTCAGCCGATCGAGCTTGGTTCCATGGAGTGAATATTGCCATTAATTAATATATGAAGGCATGAATCTCTTGATCTAAACCAAATGCCCCATTCATGCTATATTGAACGTCTGGCTCATGATAATGTATCTTGCTTTCGTAAATATTGATCATTATGCACTTAAGAGCTTGTTTGGAAATAGATCTCATCTCAATATTCTCATCTCATCTAATCTCATTCTATCTTTTTTTCAAACATAATTAAATACAAATATTTTAAAACTAATCATTACAACTTTTTCAAAATTTCAAACAAAAAATAAAAAAATAATTCAATTTTTTTAAATCTACAAATAAAAATAATATTATAAAACTATATTCTAATAATATTTAAACTTTATAATATTTTTTATTTAACTTTTTATCTCTCATTTCCGAAAATCTAAAAAATATTCCACGCAAACTATCTCACTACTATTCACAAACTATCTCTTACTACTATTCATAAAATTCAACCAGATTTTATTATTTATTTTACGTAGAATAAGTCAACACAACATAAATCATTTAAACCCCGTTACGTAAATGTGTTGAACTAACATGCATGGCTCATTTGACCTGATTAAGTACATAATTTTACATAAAAAATAAAATCAATATTTATTAGTAGCTACAATATCTTAACAAAAAAAAAGACTACCTACTAACAAAATATATTAATATTTTTTGAATTTTAATATATAATAAAACTAATATTACAAACTATATAATAACAAATATGAATATATGTTCAGAATTACAATTCCAACAATAAAAATATAAATATATTAAAAATACTAATATTAAAACTCAAAAATAATAAAATAGTGATTTTGAAATAAAATCTAAACGAATGAAAACAAGTTAATTCTTAATTAAGCCGGTTGATCTATTTTTAAATCTTGTCTTAATGAGTCAATTCATTTTAATTATAATTTGTTAATATCAAGTTTAAATCTATTAATTTTGTATCATATTTATGTTAGATTTATACGGAATCGTGCCACGTATTATCACCCTTTATTAAATATGATATGCATTTTTTACCCTTTTTTCTTTGTCATCTAATAAGGGTGATGTGCAGGGACGTTATCGATCCATTCCACGTGAATCGATCATCCTAGAGCTAGTTAGCTAGCTTTCCGGTCAGCTGTCATGATCGCTAGCCTCTTGATCTTCTTAATTTGGTTTTAACCACTCATGATTCCTTTGAACCTTGATATCTTTATAATGCCATATATGCAAGTCTAGCTCTCTGTCTTTTACGAATTTCTATGTGGATAATGACTATATATATATTGAAGTTCCGGTTTGCAATTTCCTTCATTAATTTGTTCAATTTTCAATTATTTTGTATGTCTTTTATCTTTTCCTCTAGCAATGTATGCCACTACTGATTTTTTCGCAAATGAGGCGGCTTTTAAGTATATTATTTTGTATGGAAAATACTCAAGCCACGATGAGATTACGTAATTGTAATCTTATAAACTGATGTGATTTTGATGTGATTTATCAGATTGTAAAAAAAAATTTTTTATAAAATAAATCTAACATATTAGATAAAATTACGTCAGTTTGTAAAATTATTTATGTAATTATCTTGTAGATGTAGCAGTGTTTTTTTTTTATATAGCCACCTTATATATCTTTTAATTATTCTAAATCTTGTAAATTGAGTGTCACATGATTCAACACTGTATATATATGCAAGTTGTAACTTCACGGCCTCCCTCAAATAGATACTAAATGCTCAAAATTTCAAAGTGAACATGGCAAAAGATGACAGTTTTTAATGCTTGCGAGATACTCTTGTCTACCTGAGAAGAGAGGCAACATGAAAAAAAAAATGAAGAAAGTTGGTAATAATCATAGGCGAAAAAGGGGGAAATCAAGAAAACAAAGGGCCGACTCGATCATGTAGATAATAGAAGCAGCTATACCAAAGACTACATCAGCAGGATCCCAATCCCATCTTAATCATCCATATATATACCTTATATTGTACGTCCTAGTTTTCATCTTCCTCCACACATCCTCTTCTGATCGATGTTCATTCACAGCTTTCCAATTATGGTCTTGGTTTTGGTCTTGGCTTTCCTAATGTTTTGTCAGCTTACATGTATGTCGCAAGCGCAGCTTCGAGTTGGATTCTACTCCCAGACATGCACAGAAGCTGAAACAATTGTCCGCTCGTTGTCAGATGCCATTGTCCGAGATCCATTGTAACTAATCCCACGAATGCTCCAATTCTGCTTAGGCTCCATTTCCACGACTGCTTTGTTCAGGTTCATTTCTGGCCTCTAGCTCTCTAGCTCATGCATATAGACACACTGACACAGAAAATTGAACTTCCCAGGTATATATATTTCTTCTTTTCTTAATTTCTTTTTTTTTTTTCAAACAGGGTTGCGATGCGTCTGTTTTGATCGACCATGGCTCTAACTCTGAAAGAAATGCACCAGGGCACGTAGGCCTGGAGGGCTTCGAAGTGATAGAGAATGCCAAAGCAAGATTGGAAAGCGTCTGCAAGGGTGCGGTTTCTTGCGCAGATATCGTGGCTTTGGCCGCCAGAGATGCAGTATCCTTGGTAACCATTTTATATTTGAAGCTTTGCCTGTTGGCCTGCATGATATGCTTAGTATTAATTATTCCTGAAATTCGATCGGATCGAGCACATGATCATGATATTTATAATAATTACTTCGAAACCCAAGTTGAGAAACATGTGTATATTTGCCGTACGTGGTGCAGATAGGCGTGCCATTTTATGAGGTGCCAACCGGCCGGAGAGACGGTCGAGTTTCAGATATATCTTTTGCTGCCAACATGCCGGAAGTTGATGACTCAATTCAACTTCTGAAGTCCAAGTTCATGCAGAAGGGACTTTCGCATAAAGACCTAGTCCTTCTTAGTTCTGGTATATATGCACAATATTACTTTTGCCAATGTTTTATCCTAAAGTTATGTTACATTATATATATATATATATATTATGCTTTTTGTTGGGTGTGTCTACTGTACACTCTTTAAAATGAAAAATGATAGTTGTAATTGTGAATGCGAGTGTAAGCGCGGTGCAATCATTTAAAAAAAAATTTTTTTGAATCAAATTAAAAAATAAATAAATTTTTTAATAATAAACTTTTTTTTTTCAAAACGATTTTACAGTACAAACTTACTCCAAGTAGCTCTAAAAATATGATATCAAAAGTGATGAACACTTGGAGAAGTACTTTCCCGATGCCAATTGATTTTAAATGGATTGACAACTCACGATCCGACACATTATCCATTAACTATCTAATCATGATTAAAAGTACTACATTCTCAGTGTTTTCATGGTTTTGCTCACAAAATTATCACATTGTCAATGCAGGTGCACACACCATTGGGACAACTGCGTGCTTCTTTATGCAGAAGCGATTGTACGACTTCACCATGGCCAGTAGCTCTGACCAGCAATCAACCCTCAATTTCTACCGAAACTCAAGGCCCTGTGCCCACCTGGAGACGTCAACGACAAGATACCTCTGGATCCTGTGACAGAATCCACATTTGATGAACAAATCTTTCGCAACATAAGGGATGGGTTTGCTGTCTTGTCGTCTGACGCTAGGCTCAATGATGACAAGAATACCAAGCAAGTTCTCGAGTCCTACATCAATAACGGGAGCGGTACTGGCATGCCATCTTTCAAGTCAGATTTTACTAAAGCAATGGTGAAGATGGGTAATATTGGAGTCAAGACAGGATTGCAGGGAGAGATTAGGCGAGTTTGCGGCAGTTTTAATTAAAGTTTGAGAGTATTAATATTTCTTGGATATGGAATTCTGTCTGTTTCGAGTTTGCAGCAGTTTTAAATAATTGGAATAGTCAGATTCTTGACAGTTTCCAACATGCGTATCTCCCAAATAATTGTCCATCGTTCAAGAAAATAACATATATTTCTCCAAATCGGGTGGGAAGGGCTTACTAATTAAAGAAAAATCTCCTTATCATTCCATTCATTCATTTCTTACATTACACACAAATATAAATAACTTTTAATAATTAAATAACATATCATAAAATGATAAGATGATTATAATAAAAGAAAATTGTGGAACCATTGCTCTTTAAAGTATGTATGGTAAATTCCACTTAAAAAGGGTATCTATCACATGCTCCAAAATAAAGAAGATTTAAATTTTTAATACTCAATGAGTTATTTTATTATCAAGCTAGTATGTAGAGCATATCATCCACAACACTTAAATGATAAATTTTGATTTATAAAATTTAAATTTTAAGATTCATCTTTAAATTAAACTATGCTATGTATATCACTTTACTCGGTATACTATACACCATCTTGAGAATAAAGTTTGAATAATATTACGTACAATTGCGAAGTGCGAAAGAGTTACATAATCTTTTTACAAAATAATGGAGTCTATTATTAAAAAATTAATTTTTTTTTTTATATAAATCTCATATGTACTTATTTTTCTCAAAAAATTATGTTACTTTCATACTACTATAAATATCATTTCTCAAATAGAAAAGCTTCTACATTAGCATTGCCTTGGATTTGTTAAAAATAAGTCTCCAAATTTATTTATCGGGGAAAAAAAAAAAAAAAAAAAAAGAATTTTTTAGAGAGAATAATATTTTTGCTTTATCCAAACGACGTCGTTCATTTTTGTTCTCTCTAGCTCTGGCCCTTGCTCATCATCCTCGTTCAGGCTAAACTGCGAACACACCCACTCGGAACCTTGCAGCAATGGGAAGCATAAGCAACAAAGGCAGGCCATTGGCGGCCCACCAGGCCTCTCTCTGCACCCCACACACACAAATCGGATCCCTCCTCCTAGTCTTTGCACCTTCTTCCTCACTCGCCTTCTCCAGCGCTCATTTCCTTCCTGCC